>SZWC01015273.1:55204-70483 GCA_023375785.1 Penium margaritaceum
GTGCTGGAGCGCCTGTAAGAGTTTGTCGCCATGCTGGAGCGACAAACCGGGCGGAAGGTCAAGGCCCTACGGAGCGACAACGGCGGAGAGTACGAGGGGTGCAAGCCGTGGCAACGGGCACACGGCATTGTCCACCAACCTACTACCCCCTACACACCGCAAAGCAACGGCGTGACCGAGCGCATGAACCAGACCATTCTGGCCATGACACGAACCATACTGTTCGACTCAAAGCTCCCTCCTCGCTTCTGGGCGGAAGCAGCGCGTACTGCATGCTACCTCATCAACCTCATGCATGCTGCAGCATTGCGCAGCAAGGGGACAGAAAAGGAGCAAAGTGCAGAACGCATGACGCCGCAGGAGGCGTAGTCGGGAAAGAAGCCGGATGCCTCTCACCTAAAGGCATTCGGCTGCACGGCTTGGGCCAAAGTCCAGGACGGGCAAGGAGCCGGGAAGTTGGATGCACGTGCGCGCAAGTGCGTGATGATCGCCTACAAGGCCGCGCACAAGACGTACAGGCTGTGGGACCAGACAACAGGGAGAGTCATCACCTCCAGAGATGTGACCTTCCAGGAAGAGTCACACGGCAAGGAAGAACTGCTGGACCCAGAGAACTCTCCAAAACAGGGAGAGTGGATCGTGCTGCTGGAGGCGGGTGACACACCCCCGCCTAACTGGCATGGGACGCTAGTGGCCGTAGACAGCGAGGCTTCCAATTCAAGGAGAGCGTTCGCTCAGGCTGAAGCGGAGTTGACATCTGACACCGCGTCAGAGATATCCGAGGCCTCCTCGGAGGCCAGTGGCTCTTCCCTCCCAGCGACCCCTCCTGGGGAAGCATAGCAGCAGCAGCAGCACAAGCAGCCAGCACCAGCACCACTGCGGCGCAGTGAGCCCCAAGCAAAACCTGCGAAGCAGTACGACGGAGGGAAGGCCAAATGGACTGGCCTGAGTTGGTCGTGCCTTGCGCAGGGAGAGCCAGCTACCATCGCCGAGGCTCTCTCGCGGCCGGACGCTGCTAAGTGGAAGGAGGCGATGGAGAGCGAGCTCGCCTCCATCAAAGAGAACGGAACGTGGGAGCTGGTAGACAAACCACCAAACGCACACATGGTGGGCGTGAAGTGGATCTTACGCATCAAACGCAAGCAAGACAACAGCATCGACAAGTACAAGGCAAGGATCGTCGCGAAGGGGTTCTCGCAAAGAGCAAGGTCTGAGTACGACGAGACCTACTCTCGTGTCGCGTCTTTCCCATCCATCCGCACCTTGCTGGTTGGCTGCGGCGCGCAACATGGAAATCCACCAGATGGATGTCAAGACCGCCTTCCTCTACGGGAAGCTTGACAAGGAGATACTAATGGAGGTGCCCGAGGGTATCAAGGCAAAACCCGGGCAGGTGTGTCGCCTCATCAAGGCGCTCTACGGGCTGAAACAGGCCCCAAGGATCTGGTACAAGGAGATGGATAGCTTCATGGCAGGCCTAGGCTTCTCGCACTGCCACAACGACCCCAGCGTGTATGTGCGTGCGGATGACCAGGGGCTGTTGCTGGTAGCCCTGTACGTGGATGACCTGATTCTGGCCTCCACCTCCATGAAGGCCCTCGAGGCCCTCAAGGAGAAGCTGCATGGGCGGTTTCAGATGAAGGACATGGGCGAGCTCGAGTACTACTTAGGCATTGCTATACATCGCAACCGAGCTGCAGCCACCATCGAGCTCAACCAGACGAAGTACATCTCAGAGATGCTTCGGCGCTATGGCATGGAAGACGCAAAACCCCTCAGCACTCCTCTCCCCACGAAATGCAATCTCACCTCCGTCCACTCCCCCAGCACGGAAGCCGAGCGCCGCAAAATGCAGGATGTGCCATACCAGTCTGCGGTGGGTAGCATCATGTATGCCATGGTTGGCACGCGGCCGGACATCTCCTTTGCTGTGGGGCTAGTCAGTCGGTTCGTGGCCAACCCTGGGCCACTCCACTGGCAGGCCGTGAAGCGCATTTTGCGCTATCTCAACAAGACACGGCACATGAGGATGCAGTACGGCGGCCTTCAAGGAACAGACCCTTTGCACCTCAAGTGCTATACCGACGCAGATTTTGGAGGCAACGTGGATGATAGGAAGTCCACCTCGGGCTTTGTGTGCCTTGTGAACGGTGGCGCTGTACCGTGGCCCAGCCGCAAGCAAGACTGTGTCTCCATCTCAACTGCAGAAGCTGAGTACGTGGCGCAGTCTGAGGTATGCAAAGAGACGCAGTGGCTACGCAGCTTGCTCGCTGAGATGCACGCACCACAAAAGGAGGCCACGGTCGTCCACGTCGACAACCACAGCGCGATGGACATCGCGTTCAAGGACACTCTCTCCAGGCGGACGAAATACATCAACATCCGCTATCACTACACGCGCGACCTTGTCGCCAAGGGAGTGGTGGATCTGCAGTACATCGCGACCAAGCAGATGCTCGCGGACTTCCTGACGAAGCCGCTGGACAGTGACCCGCACATGGCAGGGACACGGGGCATCGGGATGGTGAGCGCAGGAGACGAGGGCTGAACGGGCGGCCCACTTCACACGTGGCCGACATCGCTGGACCCATGGCCGCAGCAGGAATCTAGCCGCAGATGGACGCAGGTGCAAGGGAGAGTTTGTTATGTTTTGTGTATGCCCCTGGTCCAATCAGGGGAAGATTTAGACTGGGTATGCACTGCGCTTGTAGCGCAAGTCCCCCAGCGACATGCAAGAGAGGCAAAGATAGACAAAGCATGGACTACTCATCTTGGAGCAAGTTCCAGGAAACTACCAAATGCCTCCTCTTATCATCAATTGGACCTCTCTATTAGTAAGATCAGGCGGAAAATGTGCACGATCCAAGTTTGCGGCCGATCCAACGGTTGGATTCAGAGATATGAGTTTTTTAAGTTTTCGCGGTCATCGACCGCCGATATCTGGGTGATCATGTGCGATGGTTCCATGCCTTAGCTTGAGAAAAGAAAAAGGAAAGAGGTCCAGGGTCAAGACGTGATGGGAGAAACATCGAAAAAGGTCCTAGGTTCTTGGGTTACCTTGTCAGATTAAGATAACTGGGAAAAACGTACCTCTCCTTACCATTTAGGTCACGTGAGATCCTTCTGTGCTAACCATGGACACATGGCGATTTTCCATGGGATTGTGAGTTATGTGACCACTAGGAATGTGCCATGAGAGTATTTTCTAGCTTTCTAGGTTGTGTGTGAGTGGTCAGCCTGATTGCTAGGCTGATTTCTTCCCTTGTTTGAGATTATGGACTCTAGTGTGTGAGCCTTAACCTCCATGGCTAAATGGTGTGGCTAGTGAGAGGGCTGACTTGTCCAAGTTCTAGCTCTATATGTACTCTATCATTTTGAGTGATTTAACAACCATTCTTCAGCACAAGTGATGCCCTTCTAGTCCCACATGCTCGCTCCTCCAAGGCTCCCTCTCTCCTCCAGATACATGGAGCAAGTTCCCTGGGTCTCATGTAGATAGTATAGCTAGTAAACACTACCTAGGACAACTCTTTATGGCTTAGATATTTGAGAGTTAGTCTGTGGAGTGAGAGGCGACTGGGTCAAATCCCAGCCTGGTGACTAATTGTCTTTATGACCAAAAGGGGGAGAGGAAGGTTTTGAGAGATATCTTGGAACCTTGCAAGGTCCTTGCTGGTCGTCGGTGCCACTTGGCGGTCACAGGGAGCGCCATGAAGGCAGGGGGGATGACGTAATCCAGATTACCCCCAAAGTGGCTGATCCAAAGAGCCATTACGCGCTTAGGATAGAGGCCTGTTCTAGGATTATAGGAACCTTTCAGTTGCCTGTCATTGAGTATAGTTCTCACTTTTGAGACTCCTAACATAGTTGTCTACCACATGCAGACACTGAACAAGCATCGGTTGGTCTAAACACCAGGAGTTCGCTCCTCGTGCAAAAGTGACCAGTGCTTAGGACATAGTGCAAGGAAGTGATTCCTATGAACTTCTCAGTGTGGAACCTTGGCCTCGAGGGTAATATCATCTGTTAGTTGAAAACCAAGAGCGGTCGGGGGGAACCATTGTTTAGACCATCACCTTAGGCAGGTTGAAAAAGGGTTATGGGCCCATACTAAGTAGCTGTAAGGCAGGCTTCTGTGCACTCTCTTGTCCTCTATGGCTTGGAGAACGCATAAGCTCCATCAGCTCCATCAGCTCCATCCGCTCCATTTGCTCCATCAGCTCGAACGCACGTACTTGCACTTAGCAAACAAGGGCCAAGGATAAGCTCAACCCTTGGAGGCACGACCCTTGGGCCCTAACGAGGATAAGCTCTGCCCTTGGAGGCACGACCCTGGGTTTGCTAGTGTGCGGTCTTCACTCTTTGCAGGTCATCAATGGCTAAGGGGTAAGCAACAGATCTGCATTTTTTAAACAAGTAGCAAAGAACATACCATATCGTCCTACATTGGCCCCAAAAAAGGAGAGATGCAAGGAAGCAAAGAAGTAGAGAAGTAGTATGACATCCTCGATGCTCACTCTCGAGCATGTCTATGGTGGGATGTCAAAGTTCACAACGTTTGGTTTTCCCTTGTAGAGATGGCAATTTCAGATAATCAGGAGGGTGCGTGGCTACTTGAAGATGTTTCTTGGAGAAGGATTGAATCTCCAAAACCAGATCATGGATATGAAGCATGGATTGTCAAAGATAACATGGTGCTTGCGTTTCTTGTGAGATCAGTGCATGAGTCACAACATCTCCATCTTCACGGTATCAAACATACATCAAAGGCTTATGACAAGCTTAGATATGTACAACAATCAATGGCTCTTGCAAATCACCTCTTCAACCTTCAAAATCTGATTTTGATGATGATGAGCAAGGGAGACTTGATTCCAGACTTCCTGTTGGAGTTTGAAGCAATATTGCAACAAGTGACCCAAATGTAGTAGGAAATCGACACCAACATGCAGGTCATAATCATCCTCATGGCGCTACATGAAAGCTTGGGTCCTCTGGTCACCGTTTTGGCGGTTGGAAGGAGGAGGATTTGACGTATAAAGGAGTGTCCGAGTATGTGCGTAACGAGGCTATATGTTGCATGGATAGTGAGGCTAACATTTCAGCCTATGCTCCACAGTATGCTGGTTGTGGCAAGAATTCCTCTTCTAGTCAAAGTAGCAACGGAAGCAGTGGTGTTGGAGGAAAAGGCAATGGTCAAGGTGGAAAGAGTTCAAAACGTGCGCGGAAGTGTCATAACTGTGGCAAGCCTGGGCATTGGGCACGAGAGTGCATGACTCCCAAGAAAGAAGACAGAGAATGTGGTGGTAGATATGAGGACAAAGCAAAGAGTAGGAAGGAATTGACGGATATGATGGTTGAGAGCGTGCCGACAACCAAGGGAGCGGGACTGCTCAAGCGTGGAGTCTACGGGCTTGACTCTGGCACGAACCACGACTCTTCAAGGAAAAAGGATGAGTTCATCTCCATTAGGGACACTAAACGTCGCTTCAAGTGTGCGAGTGGCAGCCTTGTCCATGCGTAAGGCGAGGGAAATAAGTTAATCAGCATCAACGTGAACGGTACTGAAAAAGACTTGAAGCTGGAGAACGTCGTCTACATGCCGTCATTTGCGGCAAATATCTTGTCAGTGTCGAAAATCACAAACCACGACATGACGGTCATCTTCACAGAGGACGAGACCATGATTGTCAAGAACAAGGACATTAAAATCTACTATCCGAAGAGTCCTGTCGCACAAGTGCCAAGAGTTGATGGACTCTACATGCTGCACACCAAATCCCTTGAGAGTACAAATAACGGATATGCGGCGGTTGAGGAGCCCAAGTCTCCAAAGCTTGATGTTGCACCACAAGCCGTCACCATGGCGGCCAACTCCACCAACACAGATGTTAAGCTGTGCCACGGGAAGTTTGGCCATGTGGCCTATGGCAGAGTGCAAGCTATGTAGCAGCACGAAGTGGTTCATGGGATTCAGGGATGCAAGGCCAAGGATGAGGGAAAATGGAAAAAGCTGTGTGAGCCATGCCCCCAAGGCAAGGCAAAAAGAAAGCACTTTGAGCGTAATGGACAACGTGCAACAGCAATCTTGGACCTGATTCACTCCGATGTCTGTGGGACATTTCGCACCCCTTCGAACAGCGGTAGCAAGTATTTCTTGACTTTCATGATTGACCACGGTCATAAGATGAGGATCTACTTCCTCAAGACAAAGAGAGAGATCAAAGAGAAGCTACAAGAGTTTGTCACGATACTACAGTGGCAGACAAGCAAGAAGGTCAAGGCACAGCGCATCGACAACGGTGGTGAGTACGAGGCGTGCAAAGGCTGGTTGAGCCAAGACGGCATCTACCACCAAACCTCCACGCCTTACATCCCCAAGAGTAATGGCATTGCCGAGCGGATGAACCAAACTATCCTCGGCATTACACAAAGCATGCTCTTCGACACAAAACTCCCAGTTCGCATCTAGGTTGAAGATGTAAGAACTGCTTGCTACCTTGTGAATCTCACTTCGGGAGCTGCACTTGGAAGGCGTGGTAAGAAGCAACAAGAGAAGCAGCTCACAATGCCACAGGAGGTTTGGTCAGCAAAGAAGCCAGATGCCTCATACTTGAGGATATTTGGCTATACTACCTTGGCAAATGTCCAAGCAGGAGAAGGAAGATGCAAGCTGGATGCATGTGCTCGTAAGTGTGTCATAATAGGATACGATACCATACACAAGGCGTATAGGCTGTGGGACCAAGTCGTTGGAAAGCACATCAAGAGCCAAGATATCAAGTTTGATGAAGCGACGCTTGGCAAGGGAAAGTCGCTGGACCCTATCCATGCTCCCTAATCAGGAGAGAGGGTTGTGTTGCTTGAGTCAGGTGATGTAGCCCCTGAGAACTAGAAGATGGTGCCAAGGAAGAATGATGTTCCAGGGAGAGTGGCTGTGTGGGTTCACACAGCAACGGACTCTGATAGTGAGTCTGAGACGTCCGAGGCATTTGACTCAAACGGTAAGGTAGGTGGCTCTTCCACAAACAGCGGATCACTGGCAGCGCACTAGCAACAAAAGCATCTAAGCCCTGAAGTACCACCATTAAGACTCCCACGTAGTACGCGCCAGAAGAAACCTGCGCCCAAGTACGATGGTAAGGGTGCGAAATGGACTGGACACAACTTGTCATTCTTGGCTCAGGGAGAGCTTGTGACCATAACAGAGGCTATGAACATTTCAGAAGCGGCCAAGTGGAAGGAGGTAGTGGATGGCGAACTCACATCCATAGAAGAGGATGGAACATGGGTTTTGGTGGAGAGGCCCCCAAACGCGCACGTGGTGGGGTAAAGAATGTACTCTTGAAAAACTTCAAGCAGGATGGTACTGTTGACAAGTACAAGGCAAGAGTTGTGAGAAAGGTGTTTTCCCAACGTGCACGCTCAGAGTACGAGGAAAACTTTGTACTCTTTGTCACCTTTACCTCCATCAGATCCATGTTGGGCATCGCTATTGCAAAAGAACAAGAGGTCCACAATATGGATGTAAAGAAAGCTTTCCTCTTTGGGAAACTAGACAAAGAACTGCTGATGGAAGTCCCTGAGGGAGTCAAAACTCGATAAGGCAAGGTTTGCAAAATAGTCAAAACTCTACTGGCTGAAACAGGCTCCAAGGATATGGTAGAAGGAGATGGACGGCTTCATGGTCGGGCTCACCTTCACGTACTTCCAGAATGATCCCAGTTTCTATATTCGCGAGGACAAGTAAGGTTTGATGCTGGTTGCACTGTACGTGAATGACCTGATCATTTGCTTATCATCGATCGAGCTGTTGAACAAGCTGAGACAGATCTCAATAATAGGTTCAAGATGAAGGACATGGGTTCGCTCGAGTTCTACCTCAAGATAGCCCTCCACCGCAATCGAGCAACAGGCACCATCGAGCTGCACCGGACCAAGTACATGATGGAGGTCCTCAAGCGCTATAACATGGAGGACTGCAAGCCCATCAGTACACCCATGAGAACAGACGTGAAGCTCTCCTCTTCCATTAGCCCAAGCACGGAAGCAGAACGGCGTGAGATGGAGAAAATTCCCTACCAGTCTACTGTTTACAGCCTCACGTATGACATGGTAGGAACACTGCCTGATGTTTGCTATGCTGTGGAAAAAGTGAGCAGTTTTGTGGCAAATATAGGGCCACAGCACTGGGAAGCGATCAAGTGCATCATGGGACAGACAACCCGACACATGGGAATCCAGTTTCAGAGCCAAGAAGGATCTAACCCACAGCGGCTCCTGTGCTATAGAGACGTCGACTGGGGAGGAAGAGTCGATGACTTAAAGTCTACCTCGGGTTTTGTTTGCCTCTAAAACGGTGGTCCACTCTCTTGGGCAAGGAGAAATCAAGACTGTGTCTGCCTCTCTACCGTAGAGGTAGAATACATCGCTTGCATACGACTATGCAAGGAGACACAGTGGCTACGCACTTTGCTTGCCAAGATGAAAGTGCCACAAATGGAGGTAATAAAGGTCCGCATCCATAGCAAGAGGACCATGAAATAGCAGAGTATGATATCACATCCTGGTTGACCAAGCACATTGATTTTAGGGACCACTACTCACGCGACCTGGTCGCAATGGAGATCGTGGACCTGGAATATGAGGAGACCAGTAAGATGTTTGTAGATTGCATGACGAAGGCGCTCGACAGCAAATTGCACTGTGCATGTAGTCGAAGGATCAGTATGGTGAACAAAGCGGACGAAGACTAAGGCCAAGACTACTGGAGAGTAGAGAGAACTCACAACTTATGGACAAAGGTACAAAGGATAGTTTAATGACCTGATATACTCCTTGTCCATGGCTGATATTTGGACAGGCACAGGACGGACTAGGTATACACTCCTCCCTTGGAGTAAGTCTCCTAAGTCTAGTCCAGATAGACAAGGCATGCACTACTCCTTTGGAGCAAGTTGCCTTGGTCTAATGTGGATACTATAGCTTGCAAACAATACCAAGGACAACTCCTTGTACCTAAGACATTCCGAAGTTAGTCTCTGGAGCGAGAGATGATTGGGTCAAATCTGAGCCTGGTCACATATGTTCTTTCTGACCAAAACGGAGACAGGAAGGTTGTAGGAGACATCTTAGACATTCCAAGGTCCAACCTCGTGGCTGGCGCCACTTGGCGGTTACTAAAGAAGCATTGGTTGGTCAAAGCCGGAGGCGTTTGCTCCTCGCGGGACACACACGAGGTGTTAAGGACATAGTACAAGGAAGTGATGCGTATGAACTGCTCAGTAGTGAGACTTGGCTCCAAGGGTCCTATCATCTCTTGGTTGCAATACTAAGAGCGGTTGTCAGGAATCATTATGTCTGAACCTGTTTTTTGGATTGTTGCCTGAGCAGGGTTGACAAAGAGTTATGGGCAAAGAGTGACTAGTTCTAAGGCACGTTTCTGCGCACTCTTACAGCCTCTTTGTCTTCCAACACACATCAGCTCCATGAGCTCCATCTACTCCATCAACTCCAACATTCGATGCTGGCACTTAGCGAACAAGGGCCAAGGATAAGCTTTGCCCTTGGAGGTACGAGTCTTAGGCCCTAACGAGGATAAGAATCACCCTTGGAGGCACGACCTTGAGCTCGCTAATGTGAGCTTTCCTCTATTTGCAGGTAATGAACGGTTAAGGAGTAAGCAACGGAATCGCATCTTCCAAACTGGTAGCAAACAACAGCCTACATCAGCCTACATCAACCTCAACGAAGCAAAGAAACAGAAAAGTAGAGAAGCAGTATGACGACACCCGTGACGATGACTCTCGAGTACGTTAACGATAGGATGTCAAATTTCACAGGGTTTGGTTTTCCCTTATGGAGATGGCAATTTGAGATTGTCATGAGGGTAAGTGGCTACTTGAAGATGTTCCTTGGAGAAGAGGTTGAACCTCTAAAAACAGATCCGAGATATGAAGTATAGAGTGTAAAACATGACATGGCGCTTGCGATTCTTGGAACATTAGTGCATGAGTCTTAGCATGTTCACCTCGAAGGTATCACACATATATCAAAGGCTTATGAGAAACTTGGATGTGTACACCAATCAACGTCTCTCACAAATTGCCTCTTCATCCTTCAAAAACTGACTTCAGTGAGGGTGAGCAAGGGAGAGTCCATTCTGGACTTCCTCTTTCAGTTAAAGGACTACTATAGCAAGTAACCGAAATGAACTGGGAAATCAACACCAACCTATAGGCGATGATCCTCCTCATGGCGCTGTTGGAAAAGGAGCTGTCCGGCTCAGTTAAGGGTCCAAAGGAGCTCTGATATCAATCTCCCACTTTGTCGTAGTCAGACTAGGCTGACTCTAAATGCCTTTATGCAAAACTACTGCTTCTCACAAGTAATTGGCTTGGTGCAAAATGAGCGACCTGCCTGGAGGTTGGAGTAAACTCCAGCTTGATAGCACCCTCCTACACCATGTGCCTGATGAAGTGATATCGGATGTCAATGTGCTTGGTGAGTACATGGTGGTCAGGATTCTTGGCGAGTCCAATGGCGCTTTGGTTGTCAACGCGCACATGAACTAGAACTACTGTACTCCCACTCATCTCTGCCATGAGACGCTGAAGCCAAACTGCTTCCTTGGCTCCAAAGCTGAGAGAGACGTACTCAGCTTCCGTGCTTGAAGTGGCCACGACCACCTGTCGCTTGCCGCACTAGCTGATGGCTCTACCATTCATGAAGAACACATGTCCAGAGATGGACTTGTGCTAAGAGCGCTAATAGCCTGTTCCAGGTCCGGCCTTGTTAGAACCATCACGTACATGAGGCTACCGACGGCGCTCTAGTACTTTTGCCCTCTTACAAGCCAAACCACTTAGCCATGGAGGCTAAGATTCACACACTAGAGTCCATAATCTCACACAAGAGAGGAAATTAGTCTAGCAATCAGGATCATCATTCAGATATGACCTAGAGAGTTAGAAAATGCTCTTATCCCNTCCTTGGCTCCAAAGCTGAGAGAGACGTACTCAGCTTCCGTGCTTGAAGTGGCCACGACCACCTGTCGCTTGCCGCACTAGCTGATGGCTCTACCATTCATGAGGAACACATGTCCAGAGATGGACTTGTGCTAAGAGCGCTAATAGCCTGTTCCAGGTCCGGCCTTGTTAGAACCATCACGTACATGAGGCTACCGACGGCGCTCTAGTACTTTTGCCCTCTTACAAGCCAAACCACTTAGCCATGGAGGCTAAGATTCACACACTAGAGTCCATAATCTCACACAAGAGAGGAAATTAGTCTAGCAATCAGGATCATCATTCAGATATGACCTAGAGAGTTAGAAAATGCTCTTATCCCACACTCCTAGTGGTCACATAAGCCACAATCCCATGGAGAATCGCCATGTGTCCATGGCTAGTATACAAGGATCTCTCTTCAGTACACTCTGATAAGGCAAGCCAAGAATTTAGGACCCTTTTCGATATTTCTCCCATCAGGTCTTGCCCATGGACCTCTTGCCTTTTTTTTTCTCTCAAGCTTTAGTCATGGAGCCATCGCCCACGGTCACCCGGATATCGACGGTCGATGACCGGGGAAACATTGAAAATTCATATCTTGCGATACACCTATTGGATCGACCTTAAACTTGGACTGTAGACATTTTGTCACCTGATCTTTCCAATGATGAATACATATCGACGATCGAAGTAAGAATTTGGTAGTTTCCTTGTACTTGCTCATATGTACCTGAACTTGAGCCAGATGGATCTTTTTCCGACATGCGCTACCTGAAAGCTGGGGTTCTCTTAACACCATCTTTGGCGGTAAGAAGAAGGAAGGTTTGACGTATGAGACAGTATCCAAGTACATGCGTAATCGGGCCATGTGTCGCAGCGGTAGTGAGGCTAACATTTTAGGCTATAATACACACTACGCTCGTCATGACAACATCTCCTCTTCTGGTCAGAGCAGTAGCGAAAGGGGTGGCAGTGGAGGAAAAGGCAATGATGGTAGTGGAAAAAGTTCAAAGCGTCGTTGAAAGTGCCATTTATGTGGCAAGCCTTGGCTCTGGACACGGGAGTGCAAGGCTCATAAGAAGGAAGACGAAGATCATGATGGTACATATGAGGGCAAAAGAAAGGTTAAGAAGAAGTCGACGAACATGATGGCTATGAGCTTGCCGGGAATTAACGGAGCGTCACTACTCAAGCGTAGAGCCTATGGGTTTGACTCTGGTACGAAACACCACTCTTGAAGGGAGAAGGATAGGTTCATCTCCATTATATACTCTAAACATTAGTTCAAGTATGCCAACAGCAGCCCTGTCCATGCGTAATGCAAGGCAGATAAGCTCATCAGCATCACCGTGTATGGTGTTGAAAAAGACTTGAAGCTAGAGAATGTCGTCTACATGCCGTCTTTTATGGGAAATCTCTTATTAATATCCAAAATCAGAGACCACGACATGATGGTCGTCTTCACGGAGGAGGAGGTCGTGATTGTCAACAACAAGGACATGAAGATCTCCTATCCCAAGGAGAATCTTCTCGCACAGGTCCCAAGAGTTGATGGGCTCTACATGTTGCAGACCAAACACCTTGAGAGTAAAAAATAGGGATATGCGGCGGTTGAAGAGGACAAGTCTCCAAAGCCTGATTTTGAACCACAAGTTGTCACTATGGCAGCCAACTCACCAACACACATGCTGAGTTGTGGCACAGGCGGTTTGGCCGATAGCATATTGCAAGCTATGCAGCAACATGATGTCGTTCATGGGATGGAGGGGTGCAAGGCCAAGGATGAGAGAAAGAGTAAAAGGGTGTATGAATCATGCCTCCAAGGCAAGGTAAAAAGAGAAAATCCTTTGAGCGTAATGCGCAACATGTATCCGGAGTCTTAGACCTGATTCACGCTGATGTGTGTCGACCATTGTGCACCTGTTAGAACGGCAACAGCAAGTATTTCTTGACCTTCATCGATTACCATAGTCACAAGTTATGGATCTAATTCATCAAGACGAAGGGAGAGGTCAAGGAGAAGCTACAAGAGTTTGTTGCGATAGTAGAGCCACAGACAAGCAAGGAGGTCAAGGCACTGCGCACGGACAACGGTAGTGAGTACAAGGCGTACAAAGGCTGGTTGAGCAAGCACGGCATGAACTACTAGACCATCACACCTTACACGAAATGGCCTTACCAAGCGGATGAACTAGATTATCCTTGGCATGACAGTAAACATGTTCTTCCACGCCAAAATCCAAGCTCGCTTCTGGGCTGAAGGTACAAGAACTGCTTGCTACCTTCTGAATCTCACTCTGGCAGCTGCGCTTGGATATTTGCCAAGGTAGTACAGCGAAAGACCCTAAAGTTTGTGTTGGGACTGGAGGAGAGATGGAGACTTACAGCGATAAATATTTGGGACTCAAAGGATATCACTTGTGCTAAAGGAATGGTTGCTGAATCACTCAAAATGACGGAGCACATGTAGAGCTAGAGCTTGGGTAAGTTATCCCTCTGACAAGCCATACCGCCTAGTCATGGAGGCTAATGCTAACACGTTAGAGTCCATAATCTCACACAAGGGAGGAAATACGTCTAGCAATCAGGCTTCCCACTCACACAAGACCTAGAGAGCTAGAAAATGCTCTCATGGCATACTCCTAATGCTCATATAACCCACAATCCCATGGAGAATCGCCATGTGTCCATGGCCAATACAGAAGGATGTCACCTCACCTAAAAACTAAGTACCTTTGTTCCTAGCGAGCAGATGATATATAGGACAAAGCCATTGACGAAGGACAAAAAACACTTGCTACCGCCGTTCGAAGGGGTATGGAATGGTATATACATATAAGAGTGAATTAGGTCCAAGATTGCTACCGCACGTTGCCCATTACGCTCAAAGGACTTTCTCTTTGCCTTGTCTTGGAGGCATGGCTCACACAGCGTTTTGCACTTTCCCTCATCCTTGGCCTTCCATCTCTCCATCCCATGAACCACTTTATGCTGCTGCATACCTTGGAGTGCGTGTCGGCCACATAGCCAAACCGCCTGTGCCATAGGGGAACCATTGCTTAGACCGTCGCCTCAAGCAAGTTGAAAAAGGATTATGGACCCATATTGAGTAGCTGTAAGGCAGGCTTCTATGCACTCTCTTGTCCTCTCTGTCTTGGAGCATGGATCAGGTCCATCAGCTCCATCCACTCCATCCGCTCCATAAGCTCCAACGCGTGTACTGGTACTTAGCGAACAAGGGCGAAGGATAAGCTCTACCTTTGGAGGCAAAACCCTTGGACCCTAACCGGGATAAGCTCTGGCCTTGGAAGCACGACCGTGGGTTTGCTAGTGTACATTCTTCACACTTTGCAGGTCATCAATGGCTAAGGGGTAAGCGACGGATCTGCCTTTTCTAAACCAGTAGTACTTACCATATTATATCGTCCTACATCATCCTAAAAAAACAGAGAAGCAGGGAAGCAAAGAAGTAGACAAGTAGTATGACGACATCCCCGACGCTCACTCTCGGGCAGGTCTATGGTGGGATGTCAAAGTTCACTACATTTGGTTTTCCCTTGTGGAGATGGCAATATCAGATAGTCATGAGGGTACATGGCTACTTGAAAATCTTCATTGGAGAAGGATTGAACCTCTAAAACCAGATCATGGATATGAAACATGGATTGTCAAAAATGACATGGTGCTTGCGATTCTTGTGGCATCAGCGCATGAGTCCCAACATGTCCACCTCCACGGTATCAGACATACATCAAAGGCTTATGAGAAACTTAGATGTATAGAACAATCAATGGCTCTCGCAAATCACCTCTTCATCCTTCAAAAGCTGATTTTGATGACGATGAGCGAGGGAGAGTTGATTATGGACTTCCTATGTTGCAGCAAGTGACCCAAATGTATTGGGAAATCGAGACCAACATGCAGGCCATAATCCTCCTCATGGCGCTACATGAAAGCTTGGGTCCTCTGATCACCGTTTTGGCAAAAAGAAGGAGGAGGATTTGACGTATAAAGGAATGTCTGAGTATGTACGCAATGAGGCTATTCGTTGTTGGATCCGGAGGAGGAAGGGAGCCTTGGAGCAGAGAGCATGTGGGACTCGAAGGACATAACTTGTGCTGAAGAATGGTTGTTCAATCACTCAAAATGATGGAGTACATATACAGCTAGAGCTTGGGCAAGTCAGCCCTCTCACAAGTCACACCACTTAGCCATGGAGGCTAAGGCTCACACACTAGAGTCCATAATCTCACACAAGGGAGGAAATCAG
>SZWC01015274.1:16818-28819 GCA_023375785.1 Penium margaritaceum
TACATATACATATACATATACATATACATATACATATACATATACACATACACATACATAAACATAAACAGATACATATACATATACATATACATATACATATACATATACATATACATATTTATTCATCCTCTGCTTTCATCAACAACCTTGTTGTAGAATTGTTTTCATGCTCACCAATGATAGAAGTTATGTTTCTTTCTTTCCATTCCTTCATGGTTTCATTCCAATGATGGAAATCCTTTTGGTGCTTTTAAGGCCATGGTGTTTCATTGGTGAAAAACCACACATATGTTTTTGTTTGTACTATATTTAGAAACAATTCTGTTCACATGCAACGTTATTTGAAAGTTTGTTTTTTTTTTATTCTCTCAGCCATTTCCTCCCTCAATTTTGAAGGCCCTTTCCTAGTGAACACCTTTGACACACATGGTTTTCTTAATTAAGTGTCCTTGTTGTGGATTCATCTCACACGGAAAGACCATTTATATTTTTTTGGTAGTGTAACTATTGTCTTCAAAGCTTTGGCCTTGTGCGTACAACCATCAGTCTCATTTTCCACATTTAGTTTTATTTTTTAATCTCCACAATCACAAGTGAGTGTCGCCGTGCATTCCTTCCCCAAGCACCCCCCCTCCTTTACGAGTATTTTAAGAGGATCTAACCACCTTTTGTTGTTTTCATAGATGGTCCACGTGGAAGATACCTACCTTTGCACCCCCTTTCGGGAATTGCTACAAAGGATATTGCTGGTTTGTTTCACAGCTTTTAGAATAGGGCGGAGTGACTACATAACCCTAGTTTTGCTTAATGAGCCCCATCTGCCCCTCTCTTGGAACTTTAAGCCCCATTCGCTTCTCCACCAGAATGATAAGCTCCATTCGCCCCACCGTCAGAACGATAAGCCTTATCTGCAATTTTGCGAGAACAATAATCCTCATTCGCTTTTGTGCCAGAATAGACGCGCCCCTTCTGCAAGGATGTAAGAATCTTTGTGTAGAGAATAGACGATCTACCCTCTTGTTTGTCAAAAGATAGCATGTCAACGTTGCATGGATGCAGTGTTGACTTGCTGATGTCACAATGTCTTTCCCAATTATCACAAACTTCTTAAAACAAGGGGTTGTAATGTTTTGTAAGTGGTTTGCGGGGAGTTTGCATGGGGGATCTGAGACTCCCCTATGTGTTAAGGGAACATGCTCGGCGAAGCTACCGCGGAGCCCAGCTAGTGCTCGCGTAAAATCAAACCCTCAAACCTTGCATGTAATAAGGGGGTGGGTTTGTTTATTGTTTGTAACTCAAGAGAGGGTATAAAGTCAAAAAAATCATTGAAAAGAAATAGGCATTTGCAACTCTTGTCAGGGATTCTCATGGATGCCCATCGGCCGGAATCCCTGTTGAAGTCCTCCCTTCCCCCACTCACCACCGATTCTTGACAAGCCATCGGCCGCTCGTTACACCGCGGCCCTCAATCTCAAGGGCCTCGATCGACGGCCGGGTGGGTGGGCTGATGGGATTTTGAAGGTGGGGGGGTTGGGGTTGACAATGAGGTGACCGACGGATGTCGGCCGGCAATCCCCCACCCGCGCCCTACACCCCTTGATGCTGTCGCGGTCCTCCATTCTGACGGTCGCACTGGAAGACATGCACAATTTCACTATGCTTAAGCAGCGATGTGTGTCCCTGTTTGAGCATGGTGAAAAGGTGGGTGGGGGGCGGATTAGGGGCAGATTAGGCCTATTCTTTAGACGGAGGGGCGAATGAGGCCTATTGCTCTGCCGGAGGGGCTGTTGGGGCTTACAGTTTCGACGGAGGGGCGGATTGGGCTTATTGTTTCAACGGAGGGGTATATGAGGGTCAAGGGTGACAAAACAGGGGGTAATCGGCATTTTCACCTTTTAGAATAGGCATCGGATTGGGCTTATTGTTATTCCCCTTCATAGAAAACCTGAAAGCTCCCACTCTTTGGGAGACCACGGCCTTGTGACCAATGAAGGTGAGTACCTCTACGTCTTTCAAGATGTTGTAGTATTATGTAATCACGTATGAAGTATTGGAACAATCGTCTGTGTTTAATCCGACGATGCTAGTTTACATCTTTGTTTCTATGATCCCCGCCATAGTTAGTTATCGTTTGCAACGATTTGTTCGCGTCAACACGCGATCCTGCTGTTGTCGCCATGTGCAGTAACACTGTAGATTTGTTCCTGACTGAAATTCTCCTGCGATGATGGTTCAGAAATCTGGTGTACTCGTTACCGACAAATGATACCGCGGAAGCAGATATCCTTGGCCTTGGCTGATCGTTGAGAGTGGGTACCGCGATCCATCTGTTCATCAGATTATTTGCCTACTCACAAGTCCATTCAACGACCGCAGTCGTCGATGGATGTGAGCTGGCCAAAGTGGACGATGGCGATTCTGTTTCCGCCATCTGATGTCGTACCCCTTTTGGAATCTTCCGAGTAATGTTGGTTCGACACCCTCGCCTACATGAGTTTTGTGCTATGTGGCGCTTAAAGATCCGCACCGTTGAAAACTAATCGTTGGATTGCGTACGGTAGAGTGCGTTTCATCTTTCGAGGGCATTTCGCAGTTCTACAAGGGATGAATGCGGGCACAATGGCCAAAGCTTGAGCCCGAGATTCTTCAGCTTAAAAAATGTCGTGTCAACACGCCGTGTCAGCGGACGTTGTGCGACGTCGGTGTCCATGGTCGTAGAGACAGTCATCTTCCAGCCAATACCCATTCATAGAACGTCCAGGATCCTGGAAATGATGTCAGCAATGTGCATGAGTTGAAACCCTCCTCCCTCTCACCACAATCCAAGCACGACCCCTCCGATTCTTCAAAGGAACTTGTCTTCCCGGTTCTGATCCAGTTGGAAAAGAGATCGTAGCTCGACAAAATAGCCACTGCTGCAAATCGCTGTCTAGGTTCTGTGTAGGTCGCACCCACCTGGCAATATTCTGATGCTCCCTGTCAGTGTTACGAAACGATTTCGAGCGACCTCAAAAGCTGAAAGCAATATTCATAACAGTAAATCTATGAACAGTGCAAGGTTCCGCAGACCGGACACGAGCGATGCCTTGCTAAGTTCGGCTATAGGCGGTGCCAGGTACTCGTGAACAGTTCATCCAGCCGGGCTTCATTCTTTCTTGAACAAGCAGAGGAAATCAAACCTCTACGAGCATGGCCCCAACGCACAGTCCTTCAACAGCAAAGCATATGCGGATAAAGCATACATGAACTCAAAAGGTGCCTGGACCATCTTAAAAACCAAAAAAAAAAAAAAGGCGCCTTGAGGAAAAACTTTAGATGCGTATGCAACAGGCATTAACAATAAAGAAGAAAGAAGGGTCAAAAGAGGACAAATAAAGGCTACAAAAACGTTCATAGTTTCCTCACCTAAATATCCAATGAGTTTATTTATCCTTGAATAAAACCTGATGAAGATGGGATAAAGTTTG
Source organism: Penium margaritaceum (assembly GCA_023375785.1). Lineage (NCBI taxonomy): Eukaryota > Viridiplantae > Streptophyta > Zygnematophyceae > Desmidiales > Peniaceae > Penium > Penium margaritaceum. The sequence continues at coordinate 20,289 of SZWC01015274.1, forward strand.
CATGTGTTTTGCTACCGTCCTTGAAGTTGATAGTCTTTTCAACTACAAGTTTGACTTCCGCTCCCACACATTGGACTACAAGGTTAGCTTGCTCGGCACACAGATCCTTGATAGCAACATGAATCCTTTGCTGCATCAAGGCAAGACATGACCTTGTCACTACAGGTTCCAAAAAGCCCAACAATCTGAAGCCTATTCACTCCGTTATGAGGAGTGTGGTTCCACATTTGTGAGGACATAAAGGATGGTGGGGGCATGGAGCCCAAGTCACATCAAGAGCTGTCAAATACCATAAAGGATGACTATGGAGGGATCCAGAAATCAAATCAAGCATAAGTAAAAACTTTAAGCCTACATGGAAGGTTTCTCAAAGGACGTTGGGCGGCACATGATCTTCACATGTTGCAATAAACACTATTTCTTCCTCAAATGTAGTAGCAAGATTGTTGACTACATTAGGGACTACCTTGTCAACATTGATGACGTTAGAGCCTAAGAACAAGGCTCAGCAATGAAGTTTCCAAACTTTGAAGCTCCATCACTAACTAGGGTGACAAGAGAGTCCAGTTAGAGATGTATTCTTCCTTGGCTTCAGAATGCATCATGGGAGTACCAAGTTGGGCGTAAGCAAATTTATGACTCTTATAATTCATTTTATAAAAACTTCAACTAATTTAATGCATTCATTTTATGAATGATGATGAATAATATTGTGTCCACTCCTCCTCTCTCCTTACATAAAACATTTTATTTGCATTATGTAAGGCAAATAGTAGCCAACGAAGTGGGAAAAAAAGAGATTTGTTAACACATAACATGAATGCACTCCCAAAAGAAGGTCACAAAATTTAAGATGGTAACATGCGTGAACAAGTACTGTACCTATAGCTTTCTCAATAACACCTAATACATGCATTTTAAACAATGTGGCCATTTTGTGAGGATTTGCACCGGAAGCAATATGTCATGTCTCTAATAAAGATGAGTGTGAAATGCACTTATAAACGAATGAAGAATACAATGATGTATGCCTCATGGTGCACCTCAAATGTCATAGCACAAACAACCAGTGCACTAACAGAATGAAGAGCAACTAAATTTTTTAAGGTGTGAAGAAAGCAATGCATGTAATGGAATACCAACATGTCATAGAAAACAAAGGAAGGAAACTAGTGAGCAGATACAAATTTTGAAGCACCACTTCTTAAACGGTTCTATTTCACTTCAAAAAATAGTCAATACTCTAAGGCTTTGTGGTGAGCATTTGAATGATGTCAACATTTTTGTCGTCCTCAATATCAAGGACATTGTTGATAGTGTGGCAATCCCTCACTAACCAAGCATTATTGTCAGCCACATGGAACTTCTTCAAGTAATTAGCAAAAGTTAGAGTAACCTCGATAACATAACGTCCCACACTCAATTGAGCCCCTCTTTGGCCTATTACGATTCCAATACCGTCCTCCAAGACCTTGTCAACCTCGAGTTTCACACTCAGGCTATCACGAGACACACCCCAATAACCCTTGTATTTTAAGTTCAACTCCACCTCGACTCACACCTATACGTGCATCTTGTTGAGCTCTTCAAGCAGCATCCACTCCTTGATCTCCACGTGTATTTTCACCCATACATTCCTCTACACCCGCAATAACACCCTCACTTAGGCCCACACCTGTACCCACACTCACACCCACACCCACACCCACACTGGCACACTCACACACACACCCATCGAGATCCATACAACTAGCCACACCAACACTCATAACCACACCCATACCCACACTGAGGAATGCACCTGCATCCACGCAGGAAGCCATACCGGCTACTTGACCCATGTTTGCACTAATAGCCGCATCCACACTCGCACTGACACCCACATTCACACCCACACCAAACCCCTGCCTAGTACCCACATCCACACCCACATGCGCACACACACCCGCACCCACACTTCTGCTCACACTCGCACCACACATGGACCCACACCCGCACTCTCACTTGCAATGTGCCTTACCCTAGCAACCAATGCCTCATATGGGGCACTTCATGCACGTCTATCTCTGGCGCCAACAATCTTTAGCGCAATCTCCTAAAAGACCACAACATCATGGTAAATGTAGGAACCTCCCATGTTGAATAATTCGGCGGACAACCAATGCAAGACACCCTTCATAGGCTTCCATGGCCTCCACCACAACCACGTGACCTCTCACCATGAGCTCTCTGAGGTTCACCCCTTCATACACTTTCTTGTAACCTTGCCTCACAATACCTAGATTTTCCTGCTCTTCTAGCTCATCAGGCATATTCTCTTTGTATACGATTTTCAACTATTCAATGGGAATGTCGTTCCCCTTCTTTGTTATGATAAAATTATCATCCATATCTAGGGAGAAGATCTCCTTTGCTAAAGACACCATAACAACATTTTCCTTTGCACTTCCCTTTCATTTGTCGCAAGCCCTAGCACTTGTAAGAATAATTGCTATGATCTTACCACAATGACATGTCGCTATCTCTTTTGGCCAACATGTGTAGTAAACCTTGAGGGAGGGAACCACTAGCTTCGTCTATGTGTCCTTCCTCCCCATGGTTTTTTTCTAGGCAAGCGTGTTCGTGCTTTTCAAGTATAGCCATGAGCAAACACTCTATGTGCTTGCAATCATGCCACTTTAGGTCGTCCGCACGGAACACTCCTCTTTGCTTTGGGTTTAAGGACAAGGTCTTGTTATGGAATGAGGTTACACCCTGGACTATGTCATGCGGAGGCCTTTGCTCCCTTGATGATTTCCAATCATGGATTACAGGCAGCACTACCACTTGTCCCTTGCAAGGAGACCACGTAAACTTGTAAACACTTCGCACGCACCTCACTTGCTTATTCTACATGTGAACCCATAGGTGTAGGAAACAAACACCTAGTTGTGGCCTTCATAGAAGACAATTCAAGGTTAGACGGCAACCCAAGCTGAAAACATGAGGATACGATTGTAATTGGGAGGACGTTAGTGTGGTACGGAGCCAAGTGGGCTCTCCTCTTAAGAGAGCTCTAAGACGTCATGAAGGTAGCTTTTACAATAGTGGAGAAGTGCTTGGTGGGAGGATTAATGACGTGTGCATAGGCAGTGAATTTAAAATTGGGTTAGGGTCTCTAGTCGGTCGCAATGATGTAGCCCCCAATTTTAAGGTTGGTGGGAAACAAAGCATGTTTATCAATAACGTACTGCATCAAGTTTTGTGTACAGGTGTGTTTATCCATCCATTGTTGGAGAAATTCAAACCAATTACAAGTAATTGATTTGAAATCAATAAGACTCCATTAACAAGCCAATGGGGTTGCTGGAAAATGCAAGTTGAGCAGCAAAGTCACTTCAAATGATGAGTAGTCAGACCGAAAGCTTGATGTGAAATGTTTACAACGAGGAGCATGGAAGTTTTGCACATTCATGCCCATCAACATTTAAACCGCATGAACCCAGTTTGTTGTTTTGAACTTGGTTTTTGTGAAACCGTAAAGTGTACTACAAAGAAAAATGTTTGTGGTGATCGAGTTAGCTCCCCTTTTTTTAAAGAAATTGGAGTTTAATGTAATTGATAGCCTCAGGACCATAGAAACACATCATCAAGCTGCTCCTCAATTGATCGTTCATTGGTATTGAGTTCTCATCCAACCTCATCAGCCTACTTGGTGCCCGTGCCAAATGCTTTTTTTATACTGCACATTTTTTAGATATCCCAACTTTATCCTCCATGTTAGCCTTTCCACAATGGGTTTTGCTTTGTTTTGTTCTACGAAGATAATGAGTCCTAGTCAGTTCACTACAAAATGTAGATATCCATTTGAACCCACAACTCTTCACTAATCAAGATGAGCTAATAGGTTCTTAAAAGTTCAGTGCCTTTTTTTGGTAGCTGGAACAACCTCCAAACCTGACTATGCACATAAGAAGAATGACCGTTGTGTTGAGAGATGGAGATGCACCATGCAACTTGTGCACTTGCTAAGTTTATTGAAAATGAAAACAAAGCTTGTGTCTAGCAGCCTCTCACCATCGAATCGAACAAACACAAACTTCACACTTCACTAAGCAAGATGAGCAGGGTGGATGGCTGAACTCAAATTCATTTAAGAACTGGCTGAAAAATGTCTGCCCTCATCCACTTTCGTCAAAAGGAGGTCAATTGATATTCCTTAGTATTCATGATGAAAATGAGGCTATAAAAACTCTCACCCTAAGAAAAGGTGAAAATGAGTCAAGAAAAAATATTATTAAAGAAGACCCTCGCTCTGTTGTGATTTATATTCAATTTAAGAGGCTTTTATAGTGGCCATGTCTCGATCGGTGTAATAATAGCTAAAATTCTTCTCACATATTGCACTTTCGTTTGATAACAAATCAGTAGGTACTTCGGAAGTTGACTTTGAACGGATTCTATAGTTATAAAATTTTCAGAATGAATGTTACAAACACCTGGAAATGAACAAGTGTTCTATAAGATTGCAAAGTTTCTTCAAAATTGAAATGGAACGAATGTGAATTGACTTGATTGCATTAAAAGGGCACTCATAGTCATCCTTTCGCAGCAAGAAACGTTTTCCCATTAGTAGTACGTTCCCAGGCAGGGCTAGCAACCATCTCGGAAACACACATTTCGCAACCTTTGCATGTTCATAGTTTCATCATCATACAAAGCTCAAGAAACAATTACCCACCAAGGTTCGACAAGATTTATCGGGCTTCACCGGAAGGTGCACTTTCGGTGGACAAAATAGTAAAGCCGTACTTTTGTCTACTTGGTGATCTGAATCTGAAGTGTATCTAGCCCGCCCTCGAGATTTTCCATTTTTCGATCATCAATGTCCTGTGTCGACCCGCGCAACAGGCGATGTCTATTGTTTCTGGGATAACTGTTGATTATAGCCATTGGCTGTCGGCATCTCTTATGCGATGAAATCGACGAGAACCTGCAAAAAATTCTCTCGAACCTGCACGCCACTAAGATAATCATTACTCTCGACCTCTGTCTACAAATGCCATTGCGAATAAGATGACATACAATTCAAGAATAATGTTGACCCCTGACCTCGTAGTGTTGACAATCAGAGTGATGTCATCAAGATGGTCCTGCTTAAAGCATGAACAAAAAGACAGCTGTGAATTTCATTTTGCAAAAACAATTGGAATTCAGGAGGCGTTAGGATATGAATCCAGGTGTTGAAAACATAAAGTGGATAAGTCTTTCAAGAGAAGATGTTGAAAACAAAGCCATAATCTTTTTGTGCCATAATGAATGCGATATCTAAGAAAATGATTTTAGAATACACGCAAGGAAATTGAATATATCTAGTTCCCGTAAGAATAAAAAATACATATCTCGAAAATTTATGACGATTACTTCAGAAAACATGTGTAATAAAACAAACTTGTGGGATTTTGCTTGAATTTTTGTGATTCAAAAACATTCACTAACAAAACTCGTTAACAAAACAATGTCTTCTAATTTCAAAGAACAAGATTTTCTTAATGAAGCAAATTGGAATTAAATAATTCACAAAAGCATTTGATGCATCATGGAATGAGTAACGCCTTCCAAAACCAAACAATGTGTTGTTTTGGAAAAATTCAATTACGATAATTAGAACACAATAGATAAATCAATCACTGAAAATGGTGAGAAACATACGTTTAATCAGTTCACAATATACCTTTTCAAATACAAAAGAAGCAGAATAGAAATTTACAAAAGAGTACACTTGGCAAAAATGAATCAATTGCAACAAGGCCCCCATATGGAGACTTTATGGTGCAAATTTCACAATTAGACTCATTTTAAAAGATTTTAGAGCTTTAAGTGCTAAGATATGTCAAACTAATGTTTTTCAAAATTAATTAAACTATGGTTATAAAACTTTTTCTCGATGTTTATAGTAAGAAATGGGTGTTCACAATAAGAGAAAAATGACATACCTTTGCCATTCGACCGAAAATGAAACTTTTGAAATGTGTTTTTATGATGCATACACAGTTTTAAGTAAACAACATTCCAATATTATTACAATATGATCAAAATGTAAGGATAATGTGTATGTACCATGAGTTTTTAGTAAGATGAAGCATCCCCTACTTTTTCATAACTTTTTCCCTTTTTCATGAGTTTTCATTTTCTCCTTCACAAACTACTAGAAACAAATGAAGGTAGATAAGCATTTCATCACTCATCAATGTATGACATGCACCTCATTCAAAATCATCATAGACAACTCAGGTTCGTGTTGAGTTCGAGAGGGCCTAAGACTCCACAAGCCTTTGAGAAGAACATTCTTAACCTCATTACTAAATAAAACCACCTCCTTGCACAATTGAAGCACTAACTCCTCATTTCTTTTATTCCATGGGTTTGTGTTATATCTAAGTTTTTTATTCGAATTTTGAAGAGTTGTGAATATATTCATTTCTTTTCATCTCATTGCCAACGAGTTTATGCTTCTTCATTGTAAAAAAAAATCGCAAGATTTAAAACAATCTGCATTACCCACTTTCAATGGACATTTCATTTGTAGATTGTTGCCAAAGTGTTTGCAAAGACAACATTTAAGATGAATGAAGGTATGAAATTTGTTTAGGTGTCTTTCATGAATTCAATGTAGCATGAAACAAAAGAATCCTGAATCCATTTTTCTCCATAACAAACTAATATTCAGTTCATGAGGTTTACTCAAATCAAACTCAATTTATTCAATGTTATATTTTTAGCACCTATCTATTCGATAAAGCAACATTATCTGATGATCATCATCATGATCATCATCATGATTTGAGATAAGTGGGAAACAAAGCAAATGAAGTTATGATAAAATGTCTTGATATACTGAAAACAAGAAGGGATGGATTTCTCATGTTTAAAATTGTATTTGTGGCCTGCAAGTTAAAGTGTTTCTTTTATGCATGAAGTATTATTGTGGTTTAAATGAACGTTTGAGGTGGATCTCTAATAACAAAATTGTTGAAATTGCAAAGATATGTTGGTTATAATCTTACAATTCCTATTTTAGTCCTAGAATGTTTCTATTTCAAGGTAAGGATGCCTTGACAGGCCATGGGCATTAACCTCCTAGTAGGGCATACATCTCCATTTTCTCAGTGCATTGAAGTAACCTGAGCATATTCTCATGTGAATTGAAACGTGCCTTGTGTGCTTCACAATTTCATGTGCCAAATCAAGGGAGTTTGGGGGGGGTGAATAGACATGAGTAAGGCACCACGAATCCTCCCTCTTATTCTTCAAAACTATGTTTCGAATTCTTGCTCTTCTTATCTTTTCTTTTCACCATTTCTCCCATTTCAATCTCTCCCTCACATCTATTAAGAGACACATCCTTTAGAGATCACTAATGCCTGACTCTTAACACATTGCGAAGGGTCAAATTCTTTACGTGTAGAAGTTTTGTGCTTATCTCCCCTTCCTAAGCTGAGGAGCCCTCACTTTACGTCCTTCTCCATGTCAACTCCCTTCTCCTCTCTCATCCTCTTTTAACACTAGGGCACCATTCAATATGGCATCAAGCTTTTGAAAGACATGATGGGCTATAACATCCTAGTTTCTGCTTTAACGTTCACCTTTGTCTTCACTCAAATATCATCCTTAGAACTATTGTTAACACCGCCAATCAACAATGTCTTCCCTTTGTAAACGAGCCATTTCTCTGGTGAATCTTGATTTTTTTTGTTTTGCTTGTGGCCAAATCTCTTACCAACATCTTCATCCATGATCATCTTGTGGTCATTCGACTTCATGGTATTTGTGCATGTTTTTATGTCTCTCTTTGACTGTAAATTTTTCCTATCTCTCCACACGCAAAGTGCATCCCAAGAAAAAATCTCTTAACCACTTCCCTTTACTAGTAGATTGACCATTCCCTTATATCTAACCCATTATCCTTTCTTTCCGACAGTTGTTGCTCCATTTCTTCTATTTGAGAAGTTTTTCTCCTGTTTTGTGTTTTCATGCATTATTCATGTCATAATGCTTCTTCTTTTCCCTTTCTATTGAGGTATTTTCTTGCTAGTGTTCTCTAGATCTAGATTAGAATCAAATTTTACCCTTGTGCTTGTTCTCACACCTTGGGCCTTCCTTTAGGCTCTCAATTATCTCCTTGCCACTAGTCCTTGCATATCAACACCATGGTACCTAAATCACACTTTTAATTGCATTCTACTGGTGTGCTTGCATTGAGACAAAACAATAAAATGTGAGTGTGCTTGCATAATACAAGTAACAAATCCGTTTCCCTTCCCTCTTTCAGTGCGCCTCTTTACCTCTCCATTAACCTCCTCTCTCTCCCTCTCCCTCTTCCTTTCTCTTTTTCACACTCTTCTCTCTCTCTCTCTCTCTCTCTCTCTCTCTCCCTCCCTATCTCTCTCTCTCTCTATTTCTCTCTCTCACATTCTCTCTCTATCTCCCTCTCTCTATCTCTTTGTCTCTCTCTCTCTCTCTCTCTCTCTCTTTCTCTCTCTCTCTCTCTC
>SZWC01015274.1:30633-55067 GCA_023375785.1 Penium margaritaceum
CTTCCACCTATTTTCACATCAAGCTCTTTCTCTTTGCGGCCTCTCATTTTCCGTTCTCCTCTTTCTAAGTTCTATTTCTTATTTTCTTCCCTTATCCTCTCTTAATGAACACCCCTCCTCTCTATTCTTTCCCCTGACTTTACTCTCTCTCCCTTTCCCTCCTCCTCTCCTCCCCCCTTTGGACCCACATTTTCCTCTATGCCCTCTCTCCTATCTCAATCTACTGTTTCCCTTCCCTTTGCATTATCTTGATTTCTCTCCCCACTCTCCCTTCCTCTTTCAACCCTCTCTAACGCTATCCCTTCTCCTTGCCTCTCCTCTTTCCTACCTTCCTTCCTTTTCCTTCTCATGACATGCCCTCACATGACTAGGTACATTTTCTTTGATGCCAAGCTGAGAGGATTGGTGACTAGCTCGTCATATTAGGTGTCAATAATGCATACTCTAACATCAAGCTATAGGGAGTGGGTTCCTCGCCCTCCTTTACAGCCAACCTGCTCTCTATCTCCAAGGTAACAGACCATAGCAGGAAAGTGGTCTTTGTAGCAAAGTTAATAGTGATAGTCCCTACCAAGGACATCAACATGTCCTACAATATAAAGAAGTTTTTCACACGATCCTCCAAATGATGGAGTGTACGTCTTGTTTACAAAAATGGCAACATCTTTGGGTGAATCTTTGGCTAAGAGTGATAAAGAGGAGAGGAGCAATGTAGATTTGGATGAAAAAGGACATTTTAGAGCAACGGCAACATTCGGAGCAAAAGATTCGGCAAGAAAGCCGCACACTAATGCAACAACCAGGAATGTTCATTCAAAACTATGTACAACTCGCAAGAAGAAGCAACATAAGTGCTTTTTGCAAATGGTGTAGCGCACATGAGAGCTCACGGAAAAGAAGGAGCTAGTGCATATGATGTAGTTAGAAGGCGAGGTAGTGGGATTTGGGATCATATGTGAGCCATGCTGTTAAGGTAAGGCAAAAAGGAATCCCTTCAAGTGCAATGGCGCGCATGCTCTTACACCCCTTGTCCTCGTCAACTTTGACGTGTGTCGTCTCTTTTGTATACCGTCAAATGGAGGCAGCTGATGTTTCCTCACATGTGTCAACAATAACAACTACAAGTTTTGGATACGCTTTCTAAAAACGAAATGTAAGGGGAAGGAGAATGTGCAAGCGTTTATGCATATGATTGAGCGACGAAGAAAGGTGAAGGCATTCAAGACGTACAATGGGGGAGAGTACGAAGCTTCGCGGGAGTGCCTTAAGGTTAAGGGTATCAGAAAACGGCAGTACACTACCCCAATCTTACAAAAAACCAATAGCGTAGTAAAGAGGTTGAACTTGACCCTCCTAGGCATGACTAAGTGCATGCTTTTTGACGCCCAGCTCCCTTTAAGGTTCTGGGCTGAAGGAGCACGTACCGCTATCTATCTTGTAAACCTCACAATTGTACCACCTTTGCCAAGAAAGAAGAAGAAAAATCACACACAAAAGTTATAGACGCCTGAAGAAGCATTGTCTGGTAGGAAGCTGAACGCCTTGCATCTCAATATGTTTTATTGCATTTACTTTCCGAAGGTCTAGGCTAGTGAGGGCCATAAAACTCTTGATGTAAGAGGACAAAAGTGTGTTCTCAACGGTAATGAAACTGCGCACAAAGATTGTAGACTTTTGGAGCAAGGAGCTAAGAAGGTTTTTGTAGCAAAAACATGGATGTCCAAAAAAGGTCTGTGAGGAAGTATCGCTTCTTTAACTCGAGAAAACTCTAAAATAGGGAGAGTGTCGCATTCTCCTTGAGGAGGGAGCCAAAGCATCCAAACAATGGCATGAACTAGGTGTTGCAGTAGGGATTTGAGTTGATGAAGATGATGTGAAGGAATTGGACTATGATTCCGACATGTGTGATCGTCTTGATCATGAGAAGGATTCCTCTCCAACTATCAATGATGAAGTAGAATTTTTGCCTTCACATCAATGTTCACAACCAGCACGTGAAAGGAACAGTTCATGCGTGAAAGTACCTCAGCAGATAACAATTCAAATAAGGGTGAATGGACAGGCTTTAGCAACTTTTTGATGGTTCAAGAAGAGCCTTTGAATGCAACGAACTCATTTTCATACTAAAGAATGGGACATGGGTGCTTACTGATAGACTTGTCGTAACTCACATTGTGGGGTCCAAGTAGGTGGTGAAAGACGAATGGTTACAAGCCAGCAAGATATGCAAGTACAACGCACAAGTGGTAGGAAAGGGATTCTTTCAATGGATTCACACAGAGTATGCTGTGATCTTTGCTTCACATGTGACATTGGAATCTATCCTGTTAATGCTCACCACTAATTCTGTCGTGAACATGGAGGTCCACCAAATGGATGTCAAGACAGTCTTTCTTTATGGCAAACATGACGAGGGGGTGTTGATGGAGGTACCAAATGGGGTTGATGATCTCTAGGGCAAGGAATTAAGATTTGTGAAGGCACTCTATAGGCTGAAACAAGTGCCAAGACTTTGGTACCAAGAGAAGCACACATTCATGTCTTAGGAGCCATTCATGCAGTACGCCAATGACCCTAACATTTATGTGCAAGAGAGGGTCAAAGGGACCATGGTGGTGGCCTTGTACATTGATGACCTCATCGTTTGCTTTTCTTGAAGACAGCCACTAAACCATTTGAAGGGGTAGGTAAATGGCACATTTGAGGAAAAGGACATGGGTCCTCTTGACTTCTAGCTTGAAATCACCATCAAGCATGAAAAAGCAGCATGTAGCATCAACATGAACCACACTTAATACATTGAATCCATCTCAAATGATACGACATGGCAGATTAAAAGCATAGAAGCACATCCACAAGCTCACAGTACAAGATTTCTTCCTCCATTTTTCCATCCAACATAGGAAGGAAGACTGAAATGCAAGGAATTTCATATGAAGATAAAGTGGGCAGTTTGATGTACGTCATGGTTGCCACTTGATGATCCAAAGCCCATGCTATTGAATACGTTAGCCGGTTTGGGGCCAATTCTGGTCCACTTCATTTTCAAGCTCTAAAGCGCGTCATGTACTACCTTCATTGGACTCAAAACGGTGGGCTCCGTGACACTCCATCTCATGTGTTACACCAATGCTGATAGGGAACAGAGCATTAACTACAGAAAACCCACCATTGTCCCCGTGTGTATTCTAAATGGAATTGCAGTCTGATGAGCAAGTCAGATGAACAAAATTTTCTCTCAACAACTCAAGCTGAGTACATTGCCTTGGCTGATGATTGCAAAGAGATGGAATGGCTACAAAGTTTTCTCTCTCTCTCTCTCTCTCTCTCTCCCTCTCTCTCTCTCTTTCTCTCTCTCTTCCTCTCTCTCTCTCTCCCTCTCTCTCTCTCTCTCTCTCTCTCTCTCTCTCTATCTCTCTCTCTTTCTCACCCCTCTCTCAATCTTCTTCATTTTGCTTTGCCCCTCTCTCTCTCTTTCTCTGTTTTCCACATATCCTCTCTCTCTTTCTCTTACTTATTTCTCCCTCTATCTCGTTTTCTCTTGCCATCTCTACTTTTTGTTCATTTTCTATCATCTCCTTCCCTCTCCCATATTCCTCTCTTCTCATTCTTTATCACTCTTTCTCACCGTCATTCTCTCTCTTCCCTCTTTATCTTTTTCTCTCACATGTTTCTCTCTTTCTCCCCTCTATCTCTCTCTTTGTACATCCCTTACAATTCCATCTCTTGTGTGGGAAATGTTTCTATTTCTTGCAATCTAACCCCTCTTCCCTCATCACTCTCTCGTCTCCATTCTCCATATTGTTTTCCTGATTCATTTCTCCTCTCATTCCTCTACTTAAACCTTCTTTTTGTCAACCTCCTGTTCTCATATTCCTCCAAAAGTTATATTTTTACTACTTTCCAATACAATCATTACTTTTCCTTCCCTTGTGGCTAGTGTGATAAGCCTACTTGTTTTCAACCTCTTTGTATCAAGGTATCTCTATGCTCCAAGAGAGGTATGCAACATCGTCCATACCTCGATGATCCTCTTTTTCTTTCTTGATGCCTGTCGCAATCTTGTTTTTTCACTTTGCTCCTCTTGTCTGGGGCCTATATCTTTTGACTCTCTCATGACCCGATTTGCTTGACATTCTCACACCCTTGCTCTTGGGTTGATTTCTTGCTTCTACCTTTTCTAAACAACCTTCTCCACATTCGATGGTCATGTTTCTTTTTGCACCTATTCTCCTTTCGCGTTAGTGCTATTGCTCAGCTCTTCTTGGACCTCTTTTGATATTCTAGGTGTATTTGATTGTTTATTGATCCTCCTTAATCTCCTTAAGATTCGTGTCTACTTGTTTTCAAACCTTTTGTGCTACTACTACAGATGATTATGAGTTTTTTTGACTTGCATATGCATCAACAATATGTGTTTCATGTGCATACTCATCTTGTTTGGTGTGAATTCCATGGGGGGCTCCCTTTCCTGCTTTAAATGAGCAGGTTGCACTATCCCCATTCTGTTTTTCAAAAGGAAACCTCCCAACTTGTATGCATTATTTGTATGCTTTCCATACCAAGATCTATTCCTCTTTTCCATTTCCCCTATTTTACATAAATCTCTTAATTCTCACTCTTACTGCCTTATCTCCCCCTCGTTGCTTATTGATCACGTCAATCTCTGTCCCTGTCCTTGCTTCTCTTATCTCCTCTTACTTCCGTTACTCCCTTTCCCTCCTCTCTTTCTCTCCCTCTCTCTCTCTCTCCCTCTGATTGTCATTAACTCTCTCTCTCTCTCTCTCTCTCTCTCTCTCTCTATCTCTCTCTTTCATTCTCTCACCTTCTCCCACTCTCTTTGTTTATGTGTGCGTTCTCTCCTCAATCGTCATTGTTTCTCCCCTCCATTTTCTCTCATTCTTCATTCATGCTCCTCCCTTAACTTAATGTTTCATCCCTATTCCCTTTTCCAGAGTATCTTTTAAATCATTGTTTCCCTTTAATTGGTCTTGTCGTGTAACCCTTTGTTCCTTCTCATTGTGTTGTAGTGGGTTGTCCCCTTCTTACCCCTTGTCAAGTTTTGTTCTTGTCTTATGCAGTGATCCTTGAGCTTAAAATGATATGTATCTTGGCATTCTTCTATTTGTTTCTGACCTGCTGTTCCCTTTCCCCAATAAAAGTCTCTTAAAAACATTCTTCTCCATCACACTCCCTTAACCGCTATTTTCTCTTCATTCCAAATAAACTCAGCTCTTCCTTGTATCTCTTACATTGTCTATGACATGAAGTACTACCATCCTTAAACTCACTATTAGAAGTTGTTTTTCCTTTAGAGCTCCTAGATGATTTGAATGATATTTTTCTTTGCATAACTACTCCCACAACCATCACATTTTCCCTTTCTACCCTTGGTGCTCGTCCACCTTTGCCTTCTCCACTACATCCTAATCCATCCCAAATCGCTCATATCATTCGCTTGAATTCCATCCTTGAAGCCCTCTCTGATTTTTTGTCATCAATCACTCCCCTTTTGTAATCGCCCCTGAGATTTGGGTGGCAATAGGGATCCTCCTTATTTATGGCCGTCCTCGGATTGGTGTGAATGGCTGATTTACTGTTTTGAGTGCTCTGGTGGTTCTTTGCAATGTCATTCTTGTTTTTTGCACCCTTCTGGGAGGTGACGTGATCACTTTCAATGATGCTAGTGGTATGGGTGATGCCTAACATGTTGGCAATTGTGGTGTTGTTAAAAGTATTGTTGTTGTAAATGCTTTTATTGTTGCTCATGGTGGTGCCCTTATCAGTCCTACCTGTGTTGTGAGTGGTCTACAAAAAGCTCAAAGTGTTATCTCAACCTATGTTGCCTGCGGTTTCATACATATTGGTGTTGGTAGTGAACTCCATACACTGATGGTGCTGGAAGCGTCTGCGAAGTCGTCCCCATTGGTGGCACCAACGTTGTTGGAGTATCTTTTTTCATAACCCCATCACATCCTTTACCCACACTTAGGCTTGCCTTGATTCCATGATGCTCTTGGTTGCCCTGCTTGGTTGCTGCAACCTTGTCTGCCTTCAAATCACATGCCTGTTACCTCTGCTTCTTCTAACACTACTAGCACATCATTTGGTGATAAGTCGTCTTGCTTTGTTTCACGAGCACTCGTGCATGGTGTTTGAGAGCATTAGGATCATTCTACTTTCCTTTCCCATGCTCAACTATATTGCATGTCTCTTGATTTTCACCTTCTATGCCTACTTGATCCTTTTGCCACGCTTCAACAGTTTAACTGCTTCGCGTCAACTTCTACTCCACTTGCGCAACCATGTGAGGACTAATTCTCGTTTTCCACCTCACACTTGTTTGTCTCCCATTTTTTGCAACCTCCCTTCAAGCTGTCATTTTTTCTTTTTGCCTTCACCTCCACAATTCTCTTGGCGCATACTTGAGCTGTACAAAGCTCCTTAAGAGTTAGATTTCTATAACTAGCGCTTCCTTGATGAATTAGGCCTTTGTGGCTTTGGTCACCGTCAAACTTGGTCTATTATTCTGTAGGGCTCTATCCTCCTTCTACCTTGCTCTTTTCCTCTTGATTAAGTATCACACTCGGGGTTCTATCTTGTGTGCTATTCAAGATGGTGTTTGGACCATTAACAATGTATTCCAACATGTTGTGGGTCATATTGAGTCTGCTTTGTTTTATTTCCTTCCTGGCATCCTCCGTCCTCTAATCACCTATGCCCTTGCTCTTTAATCACTACATGGTGATAATAGCGCTCACCTATTCAATTATAACTCAATCTCCCTTCCTCCAATTCTTACCCATCACCTATAGATTTATTTCTTGTGGGCTGCTTTTCATGGTTGTACCTCCCCTATAAGGAAGTTTTCCTATCCATTGTCTAGATTGACCCTTCGGATTTGTCCCTGTTGATGCTCTTGCTAAATCCATGCATCTTAGTTCTATTGATCCTTCCATGACCAATTCTATGATTATTGCCCTCATTGAGTGTGTACTTGCAAGGGTGGCCTTGATAGTTCATCGCCTATAGGTACATTGTCCTTCGATGATTTGGTTGTTGTTCTTGTCTCTTCTTTGGCACCCCTAAATTTCCCTTGCCAATCACTTTGTTATGTTGTGTCACCATGCACAACAACCTGTTTATTCCTTAACCGCAATGAGCATGTTCTATCTTCATATCGACTCATAAATGGTTAGCCACTAACCATAGTAGCCCTTGTTGTGAGCTGTTCATGTTTTACAATCATCACAACTTTTTTTAATGAATTTTCTCAATTTTGGAAGTTTCCAATCGAAGTTGATTGTGAGAAACTTTTCCATTTCATTTATCCTTTTGTACTCCTGCCATTGAATTCTCCTTCATTTCTCTCACCTACCTTGATTTTCGTGGCTTTTCAACCACCTATGCACACTTTCATGTTCTCGTTATCGACTACACAATTGGTCTCCTTCATAGTCGTCGTCCCCTTAGAAAGGGCTAGTTTTAAAATTTTGACTCACACTTTTCTTCTATCTAGGAGGCCAACACTATCCTACTCGTTGCCTTCTTATGCCTATCGCATGCCCACTCATATCTCACTTGTTATCCCCTTTACCATCTCCCATGTTTTGACATTGCCTTACTGTTGTGGGACTTTCTTGCCTTTGGATGTTTCTAATCCCTAGTTTTGTGCACCATGTGGTGTTAACTTCGCCTTTGATATGTTTGGATAGATACATCACATGCTATTTCCATCCTCACCCTCGTGTGTCTCCCTCCTTTTGAGCTCATCCATGCACACATGCATAGCATGTCCAAAGATAACTCATACATCGTAAACTGGTTGATCAACTACTTTTGCTTCACATGCGCATGCTCTCATGAGGTAATGTTGCCTCACCCATTTACTCATTATACAAATATTCTCTATGCAAGAACTTTTGCAAGCTCCGCTCGTTTTGCTTTGATCATGGAGGTAAGTTCTATTGTGTTTCTAAGGCCTTTTGGAAAAGGGCATGTGGACCATTTTAACTGCATCTTCATCAAGGGTATCAACACTATAATGGCTAAGGCTAGCTTCCCTTATGAGACCCAGAGATTTTCAACGAGAGTGGCTTTCTCCTATCACGAGTTTGGAACTAAAATTGTCACAGTCTTCTTTTTTCCAACACAATACCCTCTGAGTTCTTTAATAGTCAGAAAACTAACTTGAGCTAGGACATGATATGGGGTACAATTTCCATGTTCTACCTCACCACCCCTTCTTGTTCTAGGAATTTTGATCCACCTAGGTATCTTTCTATCACATATAGGATTGTTTCATTCTCTTTCATGTGTAGATTCTGAGATCTAGTTGCACATTTTATCATCAAGTTATGTCACACGCTCTACTTCGAGAAACAAACTTGCACCTTATTTTCATAATATGTTGTTACTGTTGAATTATTTTTCCCCTTTTGGACATATAACGTTTAGATCTCTTGTAGTGTGAATCAATTATGCTTTATCTCATGTACGATATGACCTATAGGAACACCATGTGGGTGAGAGGTTAACTTAGCCATTTTGTTTACTTGGCCGAGTGAGAGGTCATGAGTCCGATCATGACCTCATGCACATCTTGTTTGCTATGGAGAATTGTAGGAAAGAAACTCTATAGCTTGGTGGAAACTACATATTTGCTATGTTACTTTTACACTAAGATGTTTATATGTCAAGCCCATAGCGAAAATCCATAGGTGATGTGGCTTTTTCAGGCTTTTACCAAGGATTGTTCTCTTGAGTTCTAGGACTGGACAGACAACTATACAAGGAATTGTCTTCTATGCCGATCACGTGATTCTTACATGATACTGTCTTGCGTATTGAAGACTTAAGCTCTTCTTGAGATGTAATTGTAAGGCGTTAGTACTCCTGAAGGTGAAATGTATGCTTGATTAACCTTGGGGTGCATGACACATGTGTACAAAGGACGAAGGCTTGAAAGCCTTTGTGAGCTTTCTATTTTTGCAAATTTGCTACTAAAGGTGGTTAGCTCAATAGGTAAGAGCTTCCCAATCGTGACCTCCACCATTGCCTACTCAATTGATGGTCTTGTATGCGTTGGGTGTCAACCACCTATTCACGTTCTCCTAGTGTAATTGTTGTTATCACTTTGCTCCATTTCTCTAGCATCACATTGCAAACCTCCTCTCTCCCACCTTTCTTCCATATTGCTTGCATTCCCTTCATATCATGTTTAATGTGGTGTTATCCACTTGGTACTTTCTCCTACACGTGCCCTTGTCTCTCCCCCCTTGCATGCCTCCACTCCCCTCTCCTCTCTCTGATTTGCAGCCTTCTTGTCCCCTAAACCATACACCTTGTCTCCACCTTCAATGTCTTCTGCTCCAACCGTGCTCGTTAATGTGCCCATGCTCTCCCTTACGACGTACTCTCCACATATCCTCAACTCTTCCTTTGCCTCAATCACATCCCTTTTGTAGCGTGATAGCTTTATCCCCACTCCTTACCCATTTTCCATCGCCTATGCATTACCCTCTCACCCATACCTACTTTTTCCCTTCACCTTTGACTATTACTGAGGCGTATGGCACCCCGGTGTACCCATGACTGCTCATTGCCAAGACCAAGTTCACCTCTCCATTAGGGATTTGCCTTCGCTTGGTCCTTAGCTTCCTCTCTATAACGTTAGTTTTGCTAATGGCCTAGTGGTCTAGTGGTCTAGTGGTCTTGTTGCCTTACCCGCCTCCCCTCCGCCCTTCCTTCTTGTAGTAACTCCTTGAATCCCTAGCCCCTCCAACTTGTCCTTAATCTCCTTGCACTTTAGACCCTCTGCCCACATCATTTTCCTTTCTCATGTCCTATTTCACTCCCCCCTCTCTCTTCCCATGCGTCCCCTCCTCGTCCATGCATCCTTGGCCCAATCTCGCCCCTTGAAGCTTTTTTTTGCTCCTCCTGGCCGATGGTTGCACACGCCACCGGGTCAATGCCTCAAATTCTTCCCCCTCCTTTGTTCTTTGCTTTCTTTGTGCTGCCTTCAAATCCATCCCCATACCTCCTTCCTCATTTCCATCTCCTCTCTTGAACCACCCCTCCCTCACCCCATCTCAAAAACTCATCCTCCGCATTCAGTTGTCTCCTTGCTCACATCATGCACCCTTGCAAGAATCTTCTCCCTCACTCTATCCCTCCCCCTTCTCACTCTTTCCTCATGTCCCTATAGGGTGGATTAGACCATGGTACTTACACTTTGTTCCCGTATCCATATCCTTCTCTCACCTTCCTCAACATTCCATACGCCTCCATTCCCATGTGGCAAGGTCTACCATGACATCCTCCCCTACCTATTGACCTCATTCTACATGACTATAGTCTTTATCCATCCCATCATCCAAAATTTCCTCACTTCCTCTCGCTGGCCTCTTCCTTACCCCCTCCTATGCAGCAACCTCACTCGTGTGTTTCCTACCTTTGTCTCCTCCCTCGCCACTAGCTTTACGCTTGTTTGATCACTCGAATTGTCTTTCCATTTAGCTCCCTAGTGTCCCTTGCCCCCGTTCAATGCTTCCTCCATTCCCTCTTCTCTCTCGTTACCCTCCTCTTTCACATGCCTCATCTCTTCCCATCCTTACACCCACATCTCACAACTTCCTACCGTACACTTTTCGTATGAGTCATGCATTTGGCTTCAATTTCATCTAGTTTGCGTTCCACCATGCCTTGCATTATTGTAGTGAGCATGAGGTTTTCAATACCCCCAAGACTACTTCTTGTGTTCGTGTGATCACATCAATTTGATGCACAACCTCTGGTAACCAACTCTTTGATGACTTAAACCCTCTAGCCATTCTGGGAGCCATTTTTTGTCTTGATCTTGGTACCTTGCACGTGACTTCAACAGCAAGATTAATCACCTTCACTCTAATGCATGCCCGTAATTTTCCCAAATCACCACCTTCCTCTACAACCATCATGGCTGAGGGTTTCTTCTTCTTGACATAAATCATAAATATTCCTTTTCTCACAGCCATCTTTATTGGTATGCAACTTCAAAGAATCCTTGGCCGTTTCCTTTTTTAGTGAGAATACCATGTGCAAACCCTCATAGGCCACTTTTCTCATGAACGTATCGTGTGGAAAACCCTTTTTATTGCATCCTCTCCCATGTTTCCACAAACCAAGCTCTTCCCTCGTATAGCTCACCAGACTTAGGCAGCTGGGTTTCAATCCATCGTCACCTTCTAGATCGTCATCAAGAACTCATGTAACTGATTTGTAGAACTTATGAGGATGCATCTAGTGACATATTTTCCTTGCTTAATATGCTCGTGAGTCTCCTTCAAAGCATGTTTGTATTGCCAAATATGTCTTTTTTTCTCATTGGGTCCCGCCAAAATAGCCTTGTGGTTTGACCTGCATCTTGCATGCCCCTCTTTAAGAACCATACAAAGAACAATTATGCCTACATCTGGGATGCTCAAAGTCATAAAGGCTTTGTTCTTCAAGCGGATGCAATTTTTCAGAATTGCACAAAAGAGGGTTATGTTGCAAGTAGGACAGGTTAGGCACAATTCATGGATTGGTGCTTTGGTGTATCATTGGCGAGTTCTTCCTTACCAGAAAATGAGAGCAATCTAACCATTGCAAAGATCCTCATCGCCTTCAACCTTTGTAGAGATTTTCAATCTCAGCCACCACTATGTTAGTGAAATGAACCAGAAATGTCTCTCTTTTGTGTTCATCATGAATAGTTCTTGACAAAGGCCCTCCATTAGACTTCGTTTTCCTCATGCATCATCTCCTTTCTTGGCACGCTTCTCCATTCTTATTGATATTCCATTATTCTTTTATTTTTGGTCTTCCTTCCTACTCCTTTGTTGTGTTGTGTGGTCCTCTTCTAGATGGCCAACACTTTGATGGATTTGTGCACCTTCCCCATTCATCTATTTTTCTTTCTCTTTGTTTGTACTCCATGCAAGTTTTCACTACCTATCCACCCCATTGCCGGCTCGCCATGTACACTTGGCCTTGGGCCAAGCTTCGTCACCCACTCTTGTGCACCTTCTAATCCTCCAAAACGTTGTGTATATTTGCAATGAAATGCAAGTCATTGACTTGCCTACCATGGAATTTCCTGCTATGGTACAAATCAACCTTATCGACAACTTTAGCTTGTGTAAATGCTACTTTGTTCAATGGTAATTCTTTGCATAGGCTGCTCATAGTAACTTTTCCTACCTAATGTTTCTTAACTAATGCTTGTGTAGTGTGCAAATGTGCACACCTCGCGGCTTGCACGCAATTCCCTTTGGCTACGCACGTGTTGATGCCAGTAGGGGGGTGTGGTTGGTCCCTTTGCTTGGATTTGTTTTATGCCTTTTCCATGGTTTACCTTTCCCCATTTACAAAGTTACACTTGGAATCTGCTCAAGAGAAGCAGTCGCTTCCACCTTTTAGAATACATGTAGATTCAACCGTGTTTGGTTGCACACATGCCTAGTGCCACCAGCCAAGCTTATCATGTAGGGACCTGCGAGAGTTTTAGTCATTTTTGTGTTCTTTGTCTTAGAATCGCAGGTCCTTAAGTGTGCTCCTCGTGATAATTATACTTCACCAAGTGGTTCTCAGCTTTTGAAGATTGTTGATGTTATCCTAGCTTCTTTTATTGTGTCAAAGTAGAAAACAGGTGTTGCTATTGATGCCAGCATACCTACTATAGCCATGGACTCCTACTCTTGCTTTAGGATACCATGATGGGCCATGCATGTCACCTTCATGATGGGAAATCTTCTCAAGATTTGCGCATTGATGTATAGAGGGCATTGTTTTGGTGAGTATCTTCATGCGTAGTGGTTTATCGCATCGTTTTGCAAACCAAAATATTGTTGAATGTAAAAAATTCATAAACCTCATGATATTGTTTGTATGTGAAACACCCACGCAAGCCGAGGAGTGCAACTTCATATGAGTCCGTAAATGGAGCTACATGGTCTCATTCTTCATATCAAGCTTTCAAAGTTTCAATCATCTGAGTGCCCTCTTTCCACCAAGCAATTTGCCTTAATCCGTTTCTCAGAAATTTCAAGAGCCTTGCCCCTTTCAACTCTTGATGGCGTTCATTGTCATAACTCTCAGAGGAGTATGTTTCATGCTCACATCCTCATCCTTAACTCAACTACACTTTTTCTTGGGTCCCTCTCCTTGTAAATAAGGTCGTCCTCAATAGAAAGGACTAAGATAAAAGCTTTAAGCTCATTCAATTTAATAAATCTTGAAGACGTATTTAACGTTTTTGCTTTTTTTTTTTAGTTTGCTCTGATATTGTTATTGGAAAACAATTGGACACAAACTCAAGTTGTGAGTTGTATACCAGATTTTCATGTTAGTGAGAGGTTTTTTGAAGTGATTCATGTGTACAATTTTATTCATGAATTTGTTCTTAGAAAAATCTTTGTTTTTTCAGTTGAGACATTTTCTCTGAGTTCAAAACATAATTATGTTATGAGAGAGGGATCATAAAAAATGCATTCAGTTTACCAATATGAAATTGAGTTTACAAAACGAAGGAAGCTTTCCATTTAAGGGTTGACATGACTGATGTAATGCTTTGAAATGCTTCATACATCTTGAGAATAATCTATTCATGAGGGACATTCTAAACTTTTAATCTTGAATTTGATTAGTTGTTCTATTCACAAGCGTGACATAGATATTTTGAAAAAATATTCATGAAATTTCATCCATGGATAGAATGAAGGGCTCACAAATAAAATAAGTAACAAGGTTATGTGAAACAATTCAAATGGTGATGTCCAATGATTAGATATACAAAAAGAAGAACCAGTTCCAATCATGAACTAATGATGAGACGGTCTTTAGAAGAAGTGCACATGGAGTACATGAACGGGCAAGGATTTGGGCACACTTATTCTGAGGTCATGGTGGAAAAAGACAATACCACCTGATATCATTTGTTCATTCCACGTCTAATAACATAGATTGTTGGAAACATTATGGATTGAAAAGGTTGAAGTATGTGGGAGCCTAATGAAAATCTTCGTGGCAAAAGGAGAACTTGAATGTACTTATTTTTAAGAATTCACAGAAGTTACAATCATTTCAGTATAATGCATTTCAAAAGTTCAAATGATTGCGTATTTAAAACTTTCATAGCTTATAAAAATATTTAGGGGGTTGTAGTTTATCCCAGGACAGAATTATTTGTCAATCATTCTTTGGTTGCACCTCCATGGTGGCCATGCAACCTAAGCATGTTTCATAGAAAATGTTATCTTATGTTAATGAGAATGTTCGACGGGCTAATTTGAAGTATGTTTTTTCTTAAAAAGTTACAAATCATTCTACCAAATGTTAACAAAATCCATGAATAAATTAAAGTTATGCATTATTTTGATCGTTTATTTTTAATTTGGGTTGATGAAAAATCCTCTAATTGCGCAATGTTTAATCATATGAAAGTGTTTCCCTAACTGTGAGTATCAGTTCAAAGTTTTCAAAAGAAGGGGGGGCTTTGACAGTATGTTTTCAGATAGACATTCCATTCTGTTTCTGCATTTTAGCATCATGGCATGGATCTATTCCTATTTTTTTTACTTCTTCGAATAATATGATGAATGCATCACGAATATTTGTTTTATAAGAAATGAAATTTGTGGCTTTATTCAGTATTTCATTAAAATGAAAGAAGAAACTTTATGGAATGACAAATGAACTGAAGATGTACTTTTAAGTTTTTTGTTTTCCAATGCACCCATATTTTGTATCAAGTTTCACGTTCACGTTTTGTTCAATATTGTGACATTAACATCTATGGATGAAAAATATTTTAATTCCTTAATCGATTTTGAAAGAGCACGTATAAAGACAAACAATAATTGTTTTTCATTAATCAAGAGAAAAGGGAGAAAAATATCGTTATGAGTACTTGTAATCTTCATGTGGTTGAAAAATTGTCTTATGTTTTGTGTTGATTTTAGTTGCAAAGGATGAAAATAAATGCGTGTAGGAAATAGTAATGAAGAGCATAGATTGATATGAAGAATCAAGTAATTGATAACTTGAAGAATTCTTTGAATCATAAGAAAACTTGATTTCAATTATGACTTACCTTTTGTACGTGAAATGATGATACATTTGTGAACATTTATGATTTCAATCATTTCCCATTACTAGGAAATGAATTAAGTCTTTCGGTTGTGAAAATGTTGCAAGAGGAATCTATATAAAAGTGACACCTTTGCATCAAGAGAAGTGCTCAAATATACGTTTGTGATTTTTGATAAACCAAAGATAGTAATTGAGTAACTCATAATGTTAAAGGCATGTGTCATGATATTTTTACACTTCAAGGGCATGCTGAAAGAGATTTCTAATCTTTGCCTTGATTTGTGAAATGGAGGGAAGTGAAGTGGCCACATGCAAACATCTTCAGCAACATATGCTTATCACTCATGATAATGGAATAATGTGTATGAACTGAAAATGAAGTGATAATGTTGCAATTTACTGGTCTAGATGTCCATTTCTCCTTGAAATTTCCTACAATCTTGACTACCCCTACATGGAGTTTTAGTGTGGTTTTAGATCAATTCCTCATAAGGGATGAAATTTATTCATTTTTATTCTAGTGACCCTTCCCTTACTAGTCACCCTCCTGATTCCTAGTGAACATTCAATTGGCCATGTTATTCTTCATCTTCCCTAGGACCCTGAGGCCGGCGTAGAGGGCTATGCAACCATTGAGGTGGTTGTGAAAACACTTCAGTGGTTGTGCAACTCCTTGTAATCTCGCAAGTAGGAGCCTCTACACTGGCCTAATTGAAGACATTTAAAGGCCATGAAGTCACTAAGTCAAACGTGTATTCAACTTCTACCATAACCAGCATGCCTCTAAGCACTTTAAAGCTAGCTCTTACCATAAGACCTTGAGTTTAGTTCTCCAAGGGTTGCCTAAAGTGACTTGACCTTGTATAGTGTATGGAACAGATCATGTAGCCAAATGTGGAAAAGCACCTTGTTTGCCTCCCCAATGTCTAACATCCATTTTTTTTCAGTAATAATTGGTGTAGCACATACAATTGCAATTTCTTTTAATCCTATGCATCATGTTTAGGAGCAAAATGTTAACGTTTTGATTATCTTTGGAGTCCGTTAAATTACATAAACTCTATGGCATTGAATTATTTGTTCCATATGTTTTTCTAATGTATCTATAAGAAAAAAACTTGAAATGAGAGGAATATAGGAAGCTACAAGAGTAAGTTCTACGGAAAAAATTATAACATTTGTTTCACTGTATTAACCAAAACATGAAGAACTCAGGTATTGTTTTGCATGATAGGTAAAACTTAGACATAAAGCTCGTGATTAACGGGAGAGAAACTATGAATATCAAATATCTGATTCATCATGCGATTCAAACTATGTCGGCTTTTCAAATAAATGAAATACAACTGACAAAATGAGATGTTCGATTTTAGAGCTTCATAATAATGTGCTTTAGAATCTAGATACCATGCATAAAGATTACATGTTTTCTTGAGTTGATGACATTTTTTCTTATCTTTGAGTTAACTTTTCTAATTTAGGGTTGAACATGCCTAATTTATCTTAGAGATGTTTTTTTCTTCTCTAAAGGCTATGTAAGCATCAAGGAAAGTCGGTTGAACTACGTTATTGTTCTTTTCAGATAAAGGATCACATGCAAAGTAAATGTATTAATTGATAACGTCTCCTTGCAGAGAAAAAGTAAAGTTGATTTGTTTTTAAAATGCTTCAAGAATGTGGTTCCAAATGTGTTTTAGTTTTTCATTTTCAATTTAGTTTGAGAGAAATTTGCAATTAGGTGGAAGTAATGTAATGGATTCTGTTTCCATGTATGAAATTCATGCCTGAACAATTAAGTGAAAAACGATTTTAAGTCAAGTGGAGTTGCACAAGGGTAGTGGAGATCAACTATTATCTAAAGCTTAATAAAATCATGATGAAGTGTCTTTTTTAAGAAACGTTTGAGGCAAAATGTATGCCAATTGTTTTTTTCCGGTTCATATACGATATCCTTTGCATTGATTTGAAGGGGGAACATGTAACAATACTCTTGTGGGAAGACATAGGTGCCACATGGCCCAAATAATGTTAAGGCCATGTGCCATCCATGAGAAAAAAAATGGATTTCCAAAAATGTTTGAACCCATACAAGTTTCATTTATAATGTAGCCTTGTCAAGCGTAAGAATCATTTTTTTATGGTTGGAAACAATTGTGCAAGGAAATTTCAAAGCCAACCTCAGAATTATGGTTATGATAACACGTCCAATCTGTACTTCAAGACCACAATACCCACCTTATAGAATAACGACACATGCAATGTGTTCATCTGCATCCTCATCCTTGCAACATTGACTCAAAGGCATCATTAATTTACACAGCCATGATGTATTCATGTAAATTAGCCATAGTCAATATCTACCTATCTATCTTCTTGCAGCTACTTTGTCTTCAGAAAATGTCTTTTGTTGTCCCTTTTCTGCCTCACTCCTCTATCTTCATTGATGGGCTAATGAAGCAAGGAAATCTAGGAAATCAAGTCTGGCTTCCACTTGCCACTAGCATTACAACACCATTTCACCACGTACATGTTCCAATCTCATTATCGGCTAGTAACATTTGACTTCATCTTCACGAAACTCCTATGCTTATGCATTAATATATACAACCTTCCACACTTCTATGATAGTCTTCATCATCTTTATTTCCCATCATTTACCCTTTTAATTAGCTTTTAATCCACCTTGAAGTCTTTAAATTCTCAATTCTTTCACACATTTAGCAGTTCTCCTTGTGCATTTTCGTTAATTTGCTTCATAAACAATTTGAGGATATGTCCTCCCCTCTCAAGTGACTTTTTTTATTGCCATATTAGCATCCAAACTGATTGCACCACGGCTCATAGTGGTGGTGTTTTCATTGCTCGTCTAAATTTTCATGTTTGTACCATATTCCACCTCTTCTAATTGTTATGGGATTGCATCGACTCATGAGGGAAGTAGTGAGGATATTTATCTGGTAGTTCTTAAAATGAACAAGGTTGGCACACATATCATTCTAGTTTTCAACATGAATGTTGAATGTTTAAAAGAAATGTTTTTGCATTGCATGATTAAATGAGTTGAAACATAAACTTCCTATTGAAACACTCTTCTTTCCCTACTTTGGTAGACAAGAATTATATATCAATCTGAGTTTTGCTCAAGTTCGGACATATTCAATTGAATTGCATTATCAAAAGAATTCCTCATTGCCCAAGAACATGGAATACTTGTGAATAACATTATTATTCATAGAAAAGAATACATATCACACCTTTTTATATAATAAACATATAAAACTTTACATATCATGTTTCCATTAAAAGCAAAGTCAACATGTTTAGATGCATGTTTCATTAAAGGAGGAAGTTCCATCATAGTCATGAATATCCAAAATATGATGTTATTGCATCAAATAATCATTTGATCAAGAGATTGAAACCTTAACATCCCTTTTTAGGTTTTGGAGATACTTACATTGAGGAATGTGTTGAATATATTCCTTTTTTTCATGTCCCGTAGTTGAAAGTTAGAAAATTTCTCTTAGGGTATCTTTTTAGGTGTGCTCTTGGCATTTTTTCCATGAGCTTTCTAGGATTTTAAGATAATCGCATTGGAAGCAGCTATACAAAGTAATGAATAAGTAATTAAATGCACAAATTCAGAGGAAAAGTTAAAAATATATGAGAAGCCGTGGTCAGTTAAATGTATGCTTACAATGATACTATTTGATGATTTCCCTTAGCGTGTTTTTGGATTTCATCGCACCACGACAAGACTTTTTAAGTGATATGGTTTGGTTGATTGCCCCCCTTTATTGGAAGTTGAATCGTTTGTCTTGAGAATACATTCGTTCAATTCTTAAGCTTGAATGATGTGATCCCTATGGGCATTTTTGTAGTCTTCCTAAGCTAAATTGGTAGTACAAACAAGGTACGGATGTTGAAGCCGTGGTAGAAGGATGTCTGGTTGTTTGTCAACTGAAACTCGAAGTTGTGATTTTCATCCATGGTCTAGGATGCACTATCCACAAATCGATATGTTGTCGTGGGGCAAATAACTCCAGGTCTCTTGAGACACATTTTCCCAAACAACCCTAATGCCCAGCGCCTCATCCATCCATTTCTCGAATCCAACTATCCAAGCGATCCCTTTTACAATGCGCGACCGCCGGCCTGCACGCACGCACGTGATGTTGTGTCTTGGTCGCTCCGATGTCAGTTGGCTCAATCCACGCTCTCTCGAAGCCTTGAGCGAGAAGACGGCTCCAGATTCTTGTGTGGACGGTCGAAAGTAGCCCCTGACCAAGCACCGCACAGCCATCGCACTCAATCGTCCTGAGGAGGAACAATTTCACCCAAGAGATCCAAGGTGCGCGAAATGAATCGACGCGCTGTGGAGAACTCCATTGCCGCCGCCGCACACGGTGCGGGCGGTGCGGGCGCTACCGGCCTGGACGCCGCCAAAACCGCCGCCGCGGCATCAGCCGCGAGCATGGCGAGTGGAGTAACGGCGAGGAGTTCTACCGTGCTGCTCGCCCAAACACACGGCCGGCCGTTTAGTCTGCCGGTGCAAGCTGCAAATGCAGTCGGAAAACCACAGACAGCCACTGCTCCTGGACTTCTGCCCATCTTGTTGGCCGCTGGAAGTCTGGGCATGAATCCGTTCACTGGAAGCACTGGGCCATCAGAGCGCGGGAGAACCATCACCACCTCTGGCGCCGCCTCGGCTCCACTGCTCCACGCAGACGTGCCAAGTCTGAAGGCGGACACCTGTCCGGTGCAGGTGGGAGCAGGCAGCACTGCAGAGACGACGAATTTCGTCGCGGCGTGCACCGCGCCCTGGCTGGCGGAAGCCGACAAGACGGAACGAGCCGGCGGGCTACTCGAAAATCGCTGGCTTCGCCCCTCCGATGGCTTCTGTAACGGGCCGCCTCAGTCATCTGGCACCAACGTCAAGGAGATCGGGAGCAGCAGCAGCAGCTTTCGCTGCAGCAGCGGCAGTGGGGAGTTTGCCAGCGGTTACATTTCTGAGGCGACGATAGAGTTTGGGACGGGGATGAGGCCCCCTCGCAGCACCCGCGCCATTGAGCCCAACTCTGCCCCTGATCAATCACCCTTTGGGTTCGCGACTATCTGGCCTCCCCATACGGCAGTAGCGCTCACATCCACGCCATCTTCAAAGCCTCAAACAACACCGGCGGGGTTGGCAGGTGCGCCGCAGTCCGTGCCACAATCAGCCTTCCACGGCCACTTCCCTTGTGGAAGACCCCATCCAACAACCGCAGACGGCTTGCGTCCTACGTCACTCAACATCGCACCGCCCCCTGTTGTGGACTCACCTTTTGCCACCTACATTGGATTTTGCAGCAGCGGCAGCAGCATCAGCCAGAGCGGCAGAAACATCAGCCAGAGCGGCAGCAGCACTAGCAGCAGCCCCAGCAGTTTCNGCAGTAAGAAGGGCCTTAGTTCCTCCGCCAAGGAGTGCTTGGGCTAGAGATCTGGTAGGGAATTTTGCATTCAGGCAGCAGGAGATGCAGCAGCAGCAGCAGCAGCAGCAGCAGCAACAGGAGCAGCAGCAGCAGCAGCAGCAGCAGCAGCAGCAGCAGCAGCAGCAGCAGCAGCAGCCGCAGCAGCATCAGGAGGAGGAGGATGAGCGACAGGAGCAACAATACAAGAAGCAACAGAAGCAACAGCAGAATCATCAACAGGAACAGAAAAAGCAGCAGCAGCAGCAGCAGCAGCAGCAGCAGCAGCAGCAGCAGCAGCAGCAGCAGCAGCAGCAGCAGCAGCAGCAGCAGCAGCAGCAGCAGAAGCAGCAGAACCACCACCACCGCCACCACCACCACCACCACCACGATAAGCAGCAGCAACAGGAGCAGCAGCATCAGCGCCAGGGCCAGCAGTTCCGGCAGCAAGAACAGCAATGGGACCAACAGCAGCGGCAGCAGCAGCAGCAGCAGCAGCAGCAGCAGCAGTGGTGTTGGCGGCATCACCATCAGCATCAGCAGCAGGAGAAGCAGCAGCCACAGCTACAGAAAGAATATGAAACGTATTGGACGCACCACCAGCAGCACCAGGCACAGGATCCCATAAATCTGATGACTAAAGGCCACGATGCATGCCAAGGTTCCAATGTGATGTCCTTAAGCAGATCTTGGGGAGCCAGGGAATCCAGAAGGGATGAGGAGGATGTGCCTCGCCCTTTGGGGCAGCCTATTCTATCCACTTTGCAGGAGCCGATTTCATTGCCTCTGCAGCAGTATGGACAAGTGAGTTCTGGAAGCTGGCTGGACCGTTCTCGATCTTGTGAACAGTCATTGGACAGAAAAACACGGCTGGATTGCAGGATCAGCCAGAGTACCCGGAATCTGCCAGCTCAGGGTCCTCAACCAGACAACGAGCTGGACTGGTCATCACAAGCCCTTACTCTTGAGAGGCAAGATGACAGAGGGTCACACTGTGGTGTTGGGGAGGAGGCAGAAGTGAAGTTAGAGCGTCAGGGGCCTCCCCTGCCAATGCAGAAATTGATGCACAGAGATGGGCAAGCGCATATGGGGCCACCCATTGCACCTGATACTGTCTGTGCAAAAAAGAGAGCTAGGGATCCACAGGACGACGACGAGGAGGAATCACACACAAGGATTGGGGGTATTGGTTCAAAGAATACCAAATGGCCAAAGCTGTTTGGAGTGCAACTTGTCCCCTCTCCTTGTGGTGACTCAACAGCAAATCCAGATCAAAATTACGATTAGTTCTGTGGATTCAACTGCCATGACCTCGTTTTTTAAGACATGAATGTTTTCAGAACATCAGGGATGCTTTTTCATGCCTTCCAATCCCCTTTTGAGTCCAACACGCTTCACTTTGTTGTGTGCAGGTTCCAGGACAATGCAAGGGACATTTTTGTGTTGTCATTTTTGATTCAATGAACGAGACAATCATTGAGCTCCACACATAGTTAAAAAAATAAATTGCAACAAAAAGGCTTCAGGGTCACCAAGTTGGCTACTTTAATTTGTTGCATTCACGAGCTCTCTCAGGTACATGACTATGGGTCAATGCAAAGCTTGTCTTGCTTTTTATGTGTCTATGTCTGCGCACATGTTCCTTTCATACAGAAAGACTTTTGGTTTCAACGAGAGAATTTTTCTTCCAATGAATAACCATTGGTTCCACAGTGGAAGGAAGAAGGATTAGCAGCACGCTGAGATATGAGCGGAGTGAAAGGCTCTGCATATAGGCCAGTGCTATGGAGTTTTTATGCCACATGCTGTTTTTCTGGACATGCCCCCACGACTATGGACCTTGAGCTGCATGTATTGCTGAAACCACTATTGCTACAGAATTGTTTTGATAAAGCCTTTGGAATTCATGGCGCATGATTCTCAAGGAAATGATGGATGAAGATTATTCAGAAGAATAATTGACTTTTTTCAGTGGGGTGTGGGTTATCCTTTGCATTTGACATAATGCTGAACTTGGTACTCTCTGTCATGTCAAGATAGCAAAGATCCTGGGACACAATGAATTCTAGCAGCATTGACAGCACACGATTGCGGTGTGAACCATCTCAGGTAAGATACTAGAGAAGCAAAGCACCACAACATGTGTGCTAACAGGCACGTTCGTTTCTGTTTTAGCCTATAACAGTTGTACCAAGGAGGACATTTTTCAAGCCATGTCAATTTCAGCAAAATCTATGAAGAACTCTGAACGTGACCAACATATACAAAACCCAGATCCAAAGACGTTGATGATTGTAGAGCCACAATGCATGGTAACAGCGTGATTATGACATCTGGGGGGGGGGGGAGATGAAATTGCCAGGAAGCTTCCTAGCGTGCTTACCACTGACTGGGTGTCAACGCTCAGTCAGCTCGCGGATTCAACAGAGGTCAGACGCAAAACGGCAAGGGTTTGGCTAGGTGACACAAAAAGAGTGACTAATGTGCTTCCATAAAAAAAAACATGCAGAGAGAGTTACAACAATGAGCCACAACCACCTAAAAAGCTTTGAGGCCTAGTGCGCAGCCAGCGCAACCAGGGGCGCGTTTGGCTGCGCACCAGGCAGAACTCACGCAAAACTATGCAAACTGCCAAAACGGCCCAGTCAAGGCTAAAACACTGGCCCTGTAATAACTTCCTGCACAGGCGTCATAACGACTCATCGTTTGAACCAGAACGGCAAGCACGACGAGCCGGACACGTCCGTATTGTGCAAGGCAGGTCTCCTTGCGACCCCAGAATATGTCTCCGAGTGCCCGGGTCTCACCCGACGAGTAAGGTACATAACTAAGCACCGGGAAACACGACACGAGCTAACGAAACGCACACACTGGTTCAAAGCTCTTAGTCTCCCATCGCACCAGTACAACCCACTAGATGCGCGGGTCTCGACCAGAGCCACCTCAACCCATGTTAACCATAGAGTAGTAGTCCTTATAGTAGTATTTTCTATGCATAGGGAGGCATCGGGCAAGAGCACACACGCCAACACTCCCCTTTTGTGATAGAGCCCAACAGTACGAGCAAAGCTGATAGCTGTGCACAACATACCCCCTGATGAGGGAGCATGGCTCCCCCATGGCCACATACACCTGCATGGCAGCAACAAGGGTGAGAACGATGCTGGTGGGACGTGCGCACACGTAGCCTTACCCCGCAGAGCTTTCCAAATTGTCCTCATCGTTGCTGTAGTAATCGTCACTGCTCTCGTCACCTGCTGCTATGATAGGTGCAGCGCTTAGGGACTCCTCCAACTGTATCACCTGCTGTATGCTTGCTGGTTGCTGAGTTCATTTATGCCCAATCACGCCAAATCCACACACTTCATTAGTTGTGTACATGACTAGAACATATAGTAAGGATCATTCTAGGATAATACCCAAGATGATTAACAATGTTTCTTAGAAATTGCTTCTTGGAATCACGTTCACGGTTCGTTTAATGGACATGAACAAGAGAACTTCACTGAACTTTCTTAACAAAAAGATGCCCTGAATTTTTTCGCATGCCTATACATTCTTTCAAAATCACTTCGATGTTTCTGAATTTACATTGTTACCTACTTTGTGCAATTTGAAAACGTCATGCTAATCTTGTAATTAAATGGATGACACTGATTTGTCCTCAATTCTGAGTTAGCGAACTTCATGAGTATGCGATGTCCCGATCACCCACTCGCCTCTTCACAAAGTCGCACGTCATGTCATTTTGTCATCGCTCGAACGTCCTCCCCCCCCCCCCTGTTCAAAAAGTCACACGTCTTGTCTTTTTGTCGTAGCTCGAGCGTCCCCTCCCCCCAACCACCGTATTGAGGGGGGGGGGGGGGGGGGGGGGGG
>SZWC01015274.1:55155-70483 GCA_023375785.1 Penium margaritaceum
GGGGGGGGGGGGGGGATACAATTGCAAGAGTTGGGGGGGGGGTCCGATCGAGGAGTTGTTACTCCGTTTGCAACAAATCAAAAAAGCATTTTTTGACCAATGCGGAAGTTGTTTACATTTGTGTCGGATAATTTTTCATCCTCCGTGAACCGTCGATTCACAGCCATCGACGATTTGGATCAGCTAGTAATTTGTCAATCAATAATACACAAGTGTATTTTTTCTCATGTCTACCAGATACACTTTCCGATACAATCACCAGATACACTTTCTACTTTTGGGGGGAGGGAGGAGGGGCTCGTTGACCCCCCCCCCCACCCCCCCCGGAGTCGAAGTGTATTGCAGGGGTGTATCGGGTAGTGTATCTAGAGGGGGACCAAATTGATACACAAGTGTATTGATACACTTGTGTACAATTGTGCGTGGGTTAGCGATACACTCCCCGATACACCCGCCCAATTCACTCGGGGTGTTTTGGGGGGGGGGGGAATACAATCGCGAGAGTTGGGGGGGGGGGATCCGATCGAGGAGTTGTGACTCCGTTTGCGACAAATCAAAAAAGCAGTTTTCGAGCATTATGGAGGTTGTTTGCATTTGTGTCGGACATTCTTATATCCTCCTTGAACCGTCGATTCACAGCAATCACCGATTTGGATCAGCTAGTAACTAGCCAATAAGTAATACACAAGTGGATTTTTTCTAATGTCTACCACATACACTTTCCAATACACTCACCCGATACACTTTCTCCTTTGGGGGGGGGGGGGGGGGGCGACCGAATAACGGGTACCGCCCTCTTGAACATTGGGAAAAGACGATAGTCGTCCGATAGTCTTAAAGTATTCGTCATGTATGCCTCGGTACACGATGGACGAATTCTAGGTATAACATATATAACCAAGATGACTTTGTAATCCATAAGTATGCCAGAAACAGATGAAACAAGTTTTGTTTCAAATCAGTACCATATTATATTCTATCCTAAACAAAATGAAAATAATGATGATCCTAGAACATAACATAAAATTATTACACTGAGAGAAAAGTGACGTGACAAGTGAATACATGCGTGTCAACTTCTAGGAAGTGATGATGTTAGAGGAGTACTATACACAGATAATGAAGTGTATAAAAATGGAGTGATTAACCATAACTCGCTGAGTTGCACATTGCCATGTGGACTCTGCAGCATCGAGACACGTGTACAACTTGTCGACCTCTGCTGCGACTGCCAGCCTGCCGGCTACATCTGCGGCATGCAGGCGGTCAGTCACGGAACGAAACTGACGGTGGGCTTCCATCGTGTGCCCGTCGGCACGAGCCGTTGCCTCCTACAGCCTGGCCGCCTCGTCGTGCAGGTCGGAGTCCTCTACGTCAGCCGTCGAGTCATCTGTTGCCTGGCCGCCAGCTGCTAGTAGCGCGTCAGCACCAGAAAACGCGTTGGCATGTGCAGTGTCTGCACTTGTAGGAGCTGCTGTTGCGGAGGCACCGGCTAATGCTGACACACCTGTCACTCGGCCGTCAACTGCTAGCCGGACGATGGCATCCGTTGGAGGATCTACCTCTGCGGCGTCATCATTCATCACCAGTCACCCCCAGAAAATGCACAGTGCTTGCTGTGTGCATTTACAATGCATAAGTATAGGAAGGTGGTAAGAAAGTTCACTTGGTCATGGACAAAGAATTTCACAATGCTGTATGGAAAAAAACTACAAGACATCATGGTCTTCTGAAATTTTGTGAAGGTTCAAGGGAGTTTCATTGAAGAATGATGACTGCATCAGATTTCCTACAGAGTATATTGGTGTGTGTGAAAACATTGTCATAGGTCTTTCTGTAAGATGGGAATGGTCATGTTTGTCGTTTTCCTACAAAACCTAAAAAACCACCAAAGTTGCAAGTCTTTTACTGACAGCTTGTTACGTATTTGCTATTCTTTTGGAACCCATTTATCATGTTCTTGCGCAGCAGTCAAGATGTTGCAAGATCGAGCACAACTGTCCAGATGTACTGTTTCGCTGTCGATGTCAGTATGATAGGGAGCTGTTAAGTCCACGAGACAACTGTCAGATGCAATTGTCCACATGCATCAATTTCTCAGTTTTCAATTTCACTTGGTCAACACTCGGATCAGTCTACACTCTTTTTCCATTGATGCTCACGCGTTACTTCTCATAGATGTCAGAGGATTGGGAAAAAATGCAGACGGTATTGTTTTAGTTTAACAAAAAAAAACAATTCGGCACAACATTTTTGACAAATCAATTGATCAAGCTCGAAAACGAGATAATTCTGTCAATTATGCTCAACGGAAATCAGCGCATACCCCTTGAAAACCGACAAGAAAAGTTGAGAAGATGCGTTGAATTCCAATGTTCGTGTAGGAAGAAAACAGTCTCCCAGAGAGAGTATCCCTAAGGCGGTATCCAGGAGGACGGACACTAAATGGAACGTGCCTGAGCAGCTGACCATGCATACCGAAAGCTTTTGAAACATAGATACAGGACCTCAATTGCTGAGTGTCTTCTTCGTTCCAAGCGGTGTTCACCAGTGAACATCTTTCTCGCTTGTTCCATGCTTTGCTGTGTTCATCAACCAATACATTCGTCCAATACACTTTCGGCTTGGTGGGGGGAAGGGGGGGGGGGGGGGGGTCTAATATGTGAAACTGTATTGGGTGACAGATGGATGGTGTATGGGGGGGCTGACAGTGGTAGTTCACAAATGTATATCCAAGAGATAGATGTGAATGAACCAAAGTTTTTCGTACATTTGTGGAAAACTATAATGTTCCATCCATTGCAATTCTTTATACACTCAAAAACAGCAGGGGACACGGGGGGTCAGGTAGTGAACCTCGAGATTCCCAATACAAGCAGTATACCAGGGTCTTCATTGACGACAGACATTTTCATTCATCGATGTAATCATATCAATGCACAAAACTTTGTCGCCGTTGGAATTGACATTGTTCACTGGTGCACATTTTCCAATACTTCGCGACGTCCACCATCAGATACACTCGCCAAATACACTTTGTACCTCCGGGGGGGGGGGGGGGTAAGGATAGGACAAAAGATCCAATTGTGGACGATCAGACCTGCCCCACCCCCCCCCCCCCCCCCATCACAAAGGTAAAAATGTACTGGACGAAAAGTACTTAATCGAGAGAAAAAACGAAGAACCTTTACATAACCAAAGACTCTTCGTTCATTTGTGTACAATTTGCCATACCCACCACAGAAATGACCCGATACACACCGCCCACATTTTGCGCAATCGGGAGGGGGGGAGACTATAGGATGCAACAGACTGGCAGTCAGGTACAACAATGCATAGACCTAAACCTTTTCGTATTTTGCTTCAGAGAGATACTCAAGATATTCCTAAGACGACATTTGACAAGGAATATGCCATCTGGGAAACTATTAGATGACCTATATTGAATATTGTTTCCAATCTAAACTTTAAGTCCATAATCCAGAAGGTTTCTCATTCATGTTTCTTTCACAATACTTCATTATGTACATTGAACCACAAGTGAAAAAGTATACAAGAGTAGGCAAACGACTTTCCTAAAAACTTTATATGAGAGCAGTTCTCAATACACACATCAAACAGTGTACAAAAAACAGATGATTAACCATAACTCAGCGTCATCACCATCATCAGGAGCCCGTACAATGTCGTGGGGCTCCTCCCAATCCCTTGTGCGCCCAATCACCCACCTGCCATTGAATGTCCGCCCGTCCCCGATGTGCATCCTGTAGAGGCCACTGAGCTGCCTCGAGACACGTGTGCACATCCTCTACGCACTCCATGACAGCCTGTTGTGCTGGAACATGCGCGGTACAACAAAGCCTGCTGGCCTCCTGGAGCTCGACCATGAGACCCTGTGCGTGCGCCTCTGCTTGAGCCACGGCTGTCTCGTGCACGTCCATTGTGGAGAGCAGACGCTCGGGTACGGAAACTGCAACTCCAACGTTTGTAGCTGTGTCGTCGACTGGAACCGCTATGGTGTCAATGATATGGGCTAGGACAGACATGAGCCGTAAGTTTGCAACTCGCTCTGCATCCTCCACGGTAGCTACACCTGAAGTGGTGACTGTTGTAGGATCATTTGATGCCACAGACAACACCGCCACTCGGGTTACAACAGTGCTGACCACGTAAAAGGCTGCTTCTGCACGGGCCGTCGCTACAAAGGCGTCCACTCATATCGCCTCCTCAACCTGTCAGTGCAGTTCTGACCGTCTCCACACTGCACCGTGTCATCAGCCTCAAGGCACGTGTGCAATTCCGAGGTATGGTTAATCATGTCCTTTTTATACACTTTTATGTGTGTGTATTCAGCTATGCATAGATAGGAAGTTTCTATGAAACCTTGGTGTAGGAAACTATAATGTACCTAACTCCTAGCTCAATTAGATTGAGCGTAAAAAATTCTAACATGGAACAAGAGTACGAAATAGTTATATAAAATCGTAGAAGAATGTAAAAAATGGAAGACTATTCTAGGTCATTTAAATGTTTGCAAAAGTACTGACATAGTTTTTTTCCAAAGCGGATTCAAAACACAGAATAGTCAGTTATGACGTTGGTGCCTAGAGGGGGGCCGACTGCGAGCACGTTGGGGCCATCCATCGCGCATGCAGAATCACCACGCGAGCGAGATTCCCTCCCCCCCCCCCCCNTGTAGAAGAATGTAAAAAATGGAAGACTATTCTAGGTCATTTAAACACTTGCAAAAGTACTGACATAGTTTTTGTCCAAAGCGGATTCAAAACACAGAATAGTCAGTTATGACGTTGGTGCCTAGAGGGGGGCCGACTGCGAGCACGTTGGGGCCATCCATCGCGCATGCAGAATCACCACGCGAGCGAGATTCCCTCCCCCCCCCCCAATAACGGAAAGTGTATTGGTCGATTTTATTGGACAGTGAACTTCGCGTAGTATGAGGAAACCGAGAAATTTGTACACGAATGAACAACGTAGAGTGCATCTGCAACGATCCTTTGTCCATCGATGCAAGTGTATCGAAGGTCGAACCCCGTCAAGGTTGAATTATCAAACTCGATGAACACAAAGCTTTACACCGGTGTCAAACTCATCAAACAAGATGTGTGCGACGACTAAACCGCGCCCGTTCTAAGATCCGCATGGAATTTTTGCCACGCAAGCAAGAACCAACCCCCCCCTCCCACCTCGTTGATCTATTATGGGGAGTGTATCGCGGAATGTATCTCGTGTACAATGGATGATGTACCCAAGTGAACATCTATATCTTTCTACTGTTTATTTTACATTCATCTCGCTTCAATACATTTGTGTATTGTTACTGAGCGGCCCCCAATACACTTCCCAATTCACTCAACGCATAAACTTTCCGCTCATGGGGAATGTATTGGGTGAATGTATTGGACACTGAACGTCACGAAGTATGACAAGAGGAGGAAATTTGTACACCGGTGAACAAAGGAAGATGTGTCTGCAAGGTTGCTTCGCCCAACGATTTAACTTCATCAATGTTCAACACTCGTTCAAAGTTTACATGACAA
Source organism: Penium margaritaceum (assembly GCA_023375785.1). Taxonomy (NCBI): domain Eukaryota; kingdom Viridiplantae; phylum Streptophyta; class Zygnematophyceae; order Desmidiales; family Peniaceae; genus Penium; species Penium margaritaceum. Next base: position 60,714 of record SZWC01015274.1, read on the forward strand.
ACTTGTTTCAAACCCAGGAAAACCGTTTGGAATGGCCATGTCATGCTTTACTATGGGGAGTGTGTTCCGGCGTGTACCTGGTTGACCGTAAAAAAGTACACAAATATACGTACAGGATTCGTTTTGGGTTTATCAACATTTCCCTCGACAAAATACATTAGTGAACTTCCAATAGGTATCCTCGGATATACTGTCTGATACATCCACCCAATACACTTTTGCAAAATGGGGGGGGAGGGGGGTGATATGTCCAGATACATCTCCGATCCCCCCTCCCCCCACCCAAATGCCGAAAATGTATTGGACAAATGTATTGGTGGGTGAACATCGCAAAGTATGAATTCTACAAGATACGTGTTCACTGGTGAACACTGCCTGAAAAGGTCAGTCACTCGTCAGTCAAGACAAGCTTTTGCATATAAGGTCGTGTTTGTAGTATTATATCTCTTTGTATTTTGATGAAAGCAAAAACTTTTCACACGATCGCAAACTTCGATCTGCCCATGTGAGATTGTCTCGTTAACAATTGACTGCGTCAAAGTCAAATTTAAATCTGTCTATCAAACAAAATGAATTCGAATACATTTGAATTATTTTTTTTTCTGAGACGGATGGAAGTAGGTGTGTATCTGTCAAATGGTGGACTTCGGCTCTGTCTCGGAGCCGAAGTCCACCATTCGACATAAGATTAATTCGGATGAAACATGCATATGAAGAAATAGATGCCGTAAGTTCATGTATGCTTGCAAACTGGACGGAGATCGTCTATTGAAGTGGGTACGACACCTTCAATCGGTGAAAATGAAAGTTAACTCAACGGGTCCCTGATCCTCGCTGTCGAGGATATCGCAACTGGTCTACAGTCGCCTGCGTCGAATGACTGCCGCACGACCTCTTGATAAAGTTGATTTTGATATACCTGCGAACGATTGTAGTACTGTCTCAAAGATCCATTACTTGGAGGATATTTTAGGTTTCGTACAGCAATGACCAACGTGACCAATTCCGTCTTTAAGCAAAATGAATGACGCTATTTCTATATTGTCTAGTATGCTTTGTAAAAATTTTCCTGTTACCATTTTCTTTTACCAGACTTCCACAAAATTTTCTCCTAGCCGTTAAAGCAAAAAATGTCATTCATTGTCTTGACAGGGGTCGTCAGAAGCTTCAACCAAAACCTGTGTAGTTTCTCACCACCTTCCTCTCCCTGTACACATGTTATGTACACAGTATGTACAGTGTTTTTTTCCAGGGTGACTGGTCATAAATGGCAAATCCTTGAAATCTACTCCTACATGACGTCCCACGGCGTTTGGGTACTCCAACGTGTACTCGCTGCACGTTGCTCAAGCGTGAGGTCCTATAGGTGCCTGTCCGCACGTGCCACTACATCCTCCTGGTTGTAAAAACCAGGGTGTAGACGCTCAAGCATAGCGGCCAGCTCGACTGCTGGTGCATCAGCTACTGCTCGAGTTGCGTCCTCCGTGACTTCTGCACCTCCAGAGACAGCTGTGGTAGCGGTGTCGGCCACACATGACGCGCTGGCCATCTGGACCTCGCCTGCCCTTTCTGATGGCCCCTCAGCATCTATGTCTATAATGGCTATTGTTGTAGTAGCATCTACCTCTACGGAGGCAGCACCAGCTGCTGCAAGGGTGATAGCTATCGTGGTCTCCACACCAGCAAGGGCATCCACTGCCGACGTCCCGTCATAGTAGCTACTACTGTTACGACGTTAGTGGCTGCAGACACGCCCACTGCTCGGATGTCTGCTCCAAGGGAGTCAGTTATCACTGCCACCACTACCGCTGCCTAGTCCGTTGCTACTGCCACACCTACCACAATGGTCGTGGTCAGTGTAGCGTCAACTATAGTCTCCATCTCCATCTCCATCTCTACGTAAGCATCTAATTCCGCATTGGACCACTTGTCTACGTCAGATTCCATGTTGGACCACTCCTCGGATGACTCTCCCTCACTCAGAGCATCCCCATCCGTTGCATCCCTCCTGCACTCTCCGGTGGTCACCAGCAAACCCTCCATCCCCCCTTGGACACGCCGGTAGGAGTTGAGAAGGGATGGTGTACCAACCCTTCAACTGGGGATGAGGGAGTCAGCTCCTTGGTAATGTCTGCCACTACTGCTGCTTTCGCTGCCTTCTAGGCATGTCTAGCCAAATGTGCCATCCATTGCCTCACATGCCGAGTGTATGCGTGATGATCGTGAGCTGAAGGGACTACCACAAAAGTGGAAGGGTCAGAGGTTGGGATGAATCCAACTGACTCCAGGACAGAGCGGAGGGCGTCACATGTTGAGCTAAGGTTAGGAGGCGTGGCACGGTCAGGTGACGACACTGACAAAGGTGAGGATGGTGAGGGGGAAGATGGGGTTGTCTATACCGGCATGGTGGCAACGGTCCGCTCAGAGACCACATGGTCTGTGAGCTGTTGCACCATGCGCTTTAGACCGTGGAGCTCGGCGTACAACACCGCCATAGCTTGAGTGAGGGGTGCCATGATATCGGCTGACGTCTCTGAGACGGATGGTAAAAAGAAGGGCAGGACAGTATCTAGTGTGGTTGCATCCGGTAGGGCACTGGCGACATTGGCCGCAGTCATGGTGACGAACCTAGTANCATGTTGAGCTAAGGTCAGGAGGCATGGCAGTGTCAGGTGACGACACTGACAAAGGTGAGGATGGTGAGGGGGAAGATGGGGTTGTCTATACCGGCATGGTGGCAACGGTCCGCTCAGAGACCACATGGTCTGTGAGCTGTTGCACCATGCGCTTTAGACCGTGGAGCTCGGCGTACAACACCGCCATAGCTTGAGTGAGGGGTGCCATGATATCGGCTGACGTCTCTGAGACGGATGGTAAAAAGAAGGGCAGGACCGTATCTAGTGCGGTTGCATCCGGTAGGGCACTGGCGACACTGGCCGCAGTCATGGTGACGAACCTAGTAGTAGGCAAAGCTGTTGTAAACTGTTGTGGCAGTTGTAGCTGTGGCACATACCATAACGCGTGTGCCACATCTACAACTGCCACTATGAACACGCCACCTGCCATGTTTGCAGTGTGGGCACCAACCATGACACCGGCTGCACTCCATGCCACGCCAGTGTGCTCATCTTAGGAGCTTGGCATGGGTGAGTGCACAGGGCACTTAATCCCGCTGGCACAAGGCCACAGGAGGAGGTGGGCGATCAAAGCATAGTCTCTCAAACGTGTTGTCACGTAGTCACAAGGAAGGCCACCACCATGCTGGTGGTGAGTTGCTATGCAATTTCTACCCAACTACTACATTGTTATTGCACAGCTAACACAACGTGCGACCCCAACTCACCTTTGGTGCTGCTGCCACTGTCGCTGTTGTTTACGGCCGCCGTCAACGCCAACGACGATGGTCCTCACCACACATCCTGCGGTAGGTGATGCTTGTGGTGGTGCCGCTACAGCTGCGGCTTCTGCACTGGTCGTAGTCACCAACCGACGGCCGTGTCCCCAAGCCACCTCTTTGCTGCTGCTGCTGCTGCTGATGTGATTGCCGTCGATCACCAACAGCTATGGCTCCAAGCCACCTTATCTGCAGACGTGAATGTCGTTGTTGATATTGCACCCCCCCCTCTCCTTTGTTTTTTTTGGTTCACCGAAGGCTCACTGCAAGTTAGGTACTTCTTCTGGGGTTTTTCTTGAGTGCCACCCTCAAGGATCCCCTTGTCCTCCTTTTTTTCCCCCTTTTCTTGCTGGCTCAACCCTCGCGGCGATATCGTTGATTGGACAAGCTCGTTGATGGGCCCGCTCTCCGATCAGGGAGTTCGCCCAACAGTGAGCTCCCAGCGCAAGCTCGCCCAACGGTGAGCTCGCTTGCAGCGTAAAGCTACAAGGCAGCTTCGCGCTGCAAGTGAACGGCAGCGGAGGCTACTGCCGCTACGGTTGTCTCTGTTTTGTGTGCTGCTGCTGCTACTTTTGCGCACGTGTGCAACTACGGCCGTGCGCTACAGCTACTTGCTACCGCCACCGCTGTTGCTGTTGGTGCGTTGTGGTGCTACTGCGGCTATCGTAAGGTGGTGTTGACCACTGCTACTACACGCTGCTACTGCGTACTACTGTTGCTGCTGCCCACTAGCGTTGCTACGATTGGCGCTCATTACTACTGCTGCTTCTACTGCTGCTACGCCTGCTGCCCCCCACCAATGCTGCTACAGCTGCTTGCTGCCACCGTTGCTGATCCGGTTGTTGCTATGGCTGCTGCCTTCTGCCGCTGTTGCAGCAGCTGCTAGCTGTCGCTGCTGTTGCAGATACTTTTGTCGCCGCTGCTGTTGCAGTTGGCCTCTGCTTCTGGTGCTACAACAGATCAACACCGTTGCTGCTACTACCATTGCTGCTGGTGAGGCTACTACCCTCCATCGTTGTTGTTGCAAGTGCTAGCTGCCGTCGCTACTACTATGGTTGCTACTGTGGCTGTTGGCCTTTACGTCTGCTGTTGCAGCAGCTCACCGCCGCCAACGCTGCTGTTGCTGCTACTACTGCTACTGCTTCTGCGGCTGCTGCCTGTAGCCGCTGCTGCTATAGGTGCTTCCCGCCGCTGTTGCTGCTACAACTGCTGTTGCTTGCTCCTACTGCCGCTGTCTGTGCTGCCTCCACCCCTTTGCTGCAACGTAGTTGTGGTGGGTCCTTCCAAGATTTGTTGCTACTACTATGGGTGGCTAGTGCTACTGCCACTCACTACTGCCGATGTTGCGTCTTTGAAGCACAGCACAACGAGCTTTGGCTCGTTTGCTCTGATACCAAAATGAAATTGCCAGGAAGCATCCTAGCGCGCTTGCAAGTGACTGGACGTCAGCGCTCAATTAACTCACGGCGTCAATAGAGGTCAGACGCAAAACGGCAAGGATTTGGCTAGGCGACACAAACAGAGTGTCAAATGTGCGTCTACAAGTAAACACATGCAGAGAGATTTACAACAATGAGCCACAACCACCTAAACAAATTTGAGGTCTGGTGCGCAGCCAGCGCAGCCAGGGGCGCATTTGGCCACGCACCATGCGCCACTCGCGCAAAGCTATGCAAACTGCCAGAACGGCCCAGCCAAGGCTAAAACACTCACCTGGTCATGATTTCCTAAACAGATGTCAGAATGTCGCAACGTTTAAACCATAATGGCCAGCACGACAAGCGAGACATGTCCATAACGTGAAAGGCAGGTCTACTCTCGACCCAGGAAAATGTCTCCGGGTGCCTGGGTCTCACCTGACAAGCAAGGTACATGTCTAAGCACCGGACAACACGTCACAAGCTCCTGACATGCACACACTGGTTCAAGGATCTAGGTATCCACATCGCACAGGTGCGACCCACCAGGTGCGCGGGTCTTGACCAGAGCTACCTCAGCCCATATCAACCACAGAGTAGTAGTGCCTACATTTGTATTTTCTATGCACAGGGAGGCTTTGGGGAAAAGCACATACGCCAACACGGGGGGAAGGGGATGTGGCCACTCTTAGATAGGATAAATTATGTGTTTTTTGAGGTAAGAATGCCAACCTAACACATTGACTTCAGTAACAAAAAGAAATATCTACATTGGAACAAAAATCCAATGGGGTATGTTTCATGCAGAAATCCGCAGTCCACTAAATGCAAACATTTACACGGTGTGTCAGAAGCGCATGCCATGCCAAATCCTTTGATGAGCATGCTTTCTCATACGACTGGATATTCACATGATGAAGAAAAGTTGCAGTAAAACAGTTAGATTTCCATGCTCTCTGATAGGGTATCCTCATCATCTACATCAGGTTTATTTCTGATGGTGCATACTGATAGCAAAAAAGATTCAGACCATCTTCCATGTCAAAGATTGACCAAAGTCAGAATGTGAAGAAAACCCATGCGACCAACCTATGTACTCCTTACTATGAATTGATTTTTTTGAAATATGAGACATGGTTAATCACCCCAAAGAAATACACTCGGTGTATTTTCTTGGGGCGGAAGGTCGACTTCGGGCTCATTGTTGTAACTCTCTCTTGATGCAGGACTGGAAGTACCTTTTTCTGAACACGGTTCCCACCCCTGCAATGCCGTGAGCAATGAGAATGTCCTCCTGCACTGTTGCTGCTGCTGCAGCCTCCCCTGCAGCCTCCACTGTGACGCCGATGGCATTAGCAGTGGCATATGTTGCGGGGCCTCTTGCTCTCTTGCCTCATTAAACTGTTGTGTATGCGAGTTCCGGAGATTCTTCCACATGTTTCTGGTGTTCCCATCTTTGCAGGATTACCCCTCAGGTCTGGAGTTGCAAAGGATGCACTCCACCTTCCTGTATAAGAGACATTCAATCTTTTTTAAGTACATATACACACATGACGACTTCTTCTTCCTCTTTTTGGTGGTGACATGCTCTTCCTCAGAGTCGGACTCATCCTTTTCGGGTGCCGCCACATCCTCACCCTTGTCCTCCCCAGCCACCGTGCCCGGCTGGGGACGGAGCGGTCCTCGCGTCTAACTGTCGCGAGCTGACGAGAAGAAGCTTGGACATCGCTGACAGCGATATGCTGCCAGAAACAGTGTCGGTGTAACATTCCTCGCTTGTGGGTGAGGACAACCTTGTCCAAGGAGACTTGCTTTGAGAGTCTCAATGCAAGGTGGAAGCCCATGGGACTCATTAATGTCCACATGGCATGCAGACTGGGGTTCATGTTCCGCATATGCGGACACATGATGCATCCTAATGTGTGATGCATCATATCGAGACTATCTGGATATGTTCCATCGTAGTCCACAAACAATGAAGGTGTCTGGAATGGGCAACATGAGCTTAGGCATGTACTTCCATGTTCAAGGGAATCGCATGTACATTTTTTAGATACAATTTTCCGATAACAGTATGCGAACATCAGAGAGCTGTCAGCACGGTACTGTGTCACATAACACATCCAACCCCCAACCAAATAACAATAGACAACACATTCTGAAAAGGATGAAAAATGGAATGAGATAACAGATATTGATTTGGCCTTCTCAAGTATCCTCCTTAAAGTTCAGCCGTATGCATTGTATGACAGAGGATGCCTTCTTGATGCGGCATGCTTTACACAAAAGATGAGGCAATGCACTTGACACACATTTGGGTGCATGCGATGTGTTCCAGCCTGGCATCCATAGAGTGGTAAGGACATCAAACAATGTAATCATTGGCCATCCACAGTGGAAATATGGAACTGATATCTGGAAATGGTTTACTGAAAAATGCATGGTCTCCCACAGAAAGAACTGGGCAGTTTACACACGTCACAGTGCTTTTTCAGCCGTCCATTTTTACTTTCCAAGTGAGTGATTTTGCAAAGGACTAGGGTAAAACATGGGATGTAGGGTTAAAATGGATTTTCTAAATTTCCTTGCAGAAGAAATAATCTGGGCAGGAGAAACTGGATCTGAAGAGGCCTGAACAGAGACACTTCAATTTGTTTTAGTCAGACAGCACTATCCACGTTTTGCGATCGTGCTACCTAAACATGAGGAGATGGTGTGGTAATGGCCACAGGCATCACGATTCTCCGGACGAGGGGGGAGGGTGGCCCAGAAGTAGATGGGACAGGGAACCCCCCTCCACTCCTTCTCATCCACTCCAGGACCATCTCCCCNCACTGCTTGGTCGACTGGAGCGTCCCCATCAGCCTTAGTGTCTGAAGCCTTATCTGGGTGCCCTGTCTCACATGCTCTTGACTCACCCCTTGTGCCGCTTGGTGAATACCTATTCGTGTCTCCCTATGGCCTGCAACCTCAGTTGTGTGGGGGGAGAATGCACTCTCTTTCCTCTCACTTGGGTGGCACTGTTCCCTCTCAATGTGTTGTGCTATCCTTCGGCCATGCACAGCCTGTTGCAAAAACCCCAGGTCCCCCCCATCATCCTACTGGCTTGGATGTGCTAGGTCTTGCTGTTGGATTTGTCTACTTGGGCACAGCTCTTGGCCTCTCTCTTATAGATGAAGACTTCCACAATTTTTTCAACGTGTTTTTATCGGGTACATCACAGAGTGTTCTGTAGGCAATGGTTTTTCCCCTCTCCCCCCTGGGGTTGTCACTGTTCACTAAGAACATGATACCACTTACATCACCCTCTGGGAAAGGCCATGCGTGAGGAGCTTGGCGAACTCGATGAGCATGATCTTCTGAGCTCTTCAATTTGTGTTCTGGCTACAAGGAAATCTCAATGGTCTTTTTTCATTGTCGTTTTCCATTTTTCTATGGCTCAGTGGATTTGTACAAAGGGGGATTTACTGCCAAGGGGTTCTTTCTGGTCCCTGGGGTTAACTTTCATGCGACATGGCATGAGCCCACCACAATGATGAGCTCAATCAAAGGTGTAAAGAGTAGTTAATTGCATGCAAACCAGATGATAAAAACTATATGGTTCAGCCATTGGGCTTCAAAGATGGAACCAGCAAGGTTTCGCAAATGCACAAGGCCTTGTATGGCATTAAGAATCCAGCTGATGTTGCATGGGAGGCTGCACTCCGAGTCATCAGGTACGTTCTTTCTATAACACTCATCAGAATGTGCTATCATGAGGTATGGTTAATTAACCCAGATTCATAAACTCCATAATCAGAGTACAAAAAGGTGTACAATTTTGAGCATACATTTTCCATCACCTATCATCATGATGACATGTGCAAAATCTTGTTTTTGTAACCCTTGTTCTGCATATGTGAAGGTAAAGAAAAACTTGAGGGAATTTTTCTCAACATCCATGTTCACTGATTAATCCCATTCCCAGCACACTTTTGGCTACACAGTTTTTTCAGTGAATGATTGTTGGGTCATAGATAATGTATAGCTATCATGCACAACCTTCAGTACTTGTATAGAATACCAGTCGCAATCAGGTGCAAGTCATTTTTCTTGCCACATGACCTGGATGCTTGCAGCCACACAGGATAAACATTCTTTCTTGGTGGCAGAAAAACATCATGAAAGAGCAGAGAGCAGGCGAGTGTCTCTTGCAGCTCAGGTATGTGTGAGAGCATTTGAATTTCTCCATGGATAGAGCAACCTCGCAACCTCATCAGTTGCATTTATCTTGTGTTGTGAAAACCGAAAAGATATGATGATTTTCTAGAATGATGGAATGAGCCAATTGTGAAAAAAACAGAACAACCTGGAGCATCAATTTGTGCATCAGAGCACAGTTTCTGGAGAGGTTCGAGTTGTCTGTGTTAATACTTGCCATTAGCGTGCTCATGTGGCTAACAAGGAACTGCCCTTGGCTCTTTCAGAATGATGCTGGTCTCTTATGCGTTCATGAAGCTATTGGTTGATATGCTTGTCCTTGTGCCCTACTCTTTCATCTTCTTTCTTTTCATTTGTCAAAAACACCTTGTTAATGTCTCCTGATATTCACCTGACATTCATGTCTGTGGAAATGGGGAATAGTTTTCCCCCTATTAAACATTCAACATACCAATGCCTCTCTACTGCAGCCTCACCCTCATTATCTACTGCTGACTAGAATCAACAAAATCTACCAGTGAAGAATGTTTTATCTTGTGCATCGTGAGTGAGTTTACAACGCCAAATTGAGTGTACAACACCACATGGCTGTGGCTATGGCCGGAGCTGATGGGCTTATCATAGACATTCTGCCTAGAGTTTTTTAATGCTGATACATGGTTACCTGTACCAGTTCCAAGTCTCTAGAACAGGCTGTGTGTGTGGCTGTGTGTGTGTGTGTGTGTGTGTGTGTGTGTGTGTGTGTGTGTGTGTGTGTG
>SZWC01015275.1:5292-21791 GCA_023375785.1 Penium margaritaceum
GGGGGGGGGGGGGGGGGGGGGGGGGCGTAGGTACATCTTGTTGCTATGTTGTGGATGCTTACCTCCCCTTCACCTAGGGTGGGACGATTGCAATATTCAATGTTTTTAATATCAATATTTCAATATTTCAATATTCTCGATATCAATACTTGGACATTTTACGAACCTCGATATTTGCTCAATACTGGTCAATATTTGCCCAAAAATGAATATTGGGTCAATATCACATAAACCTCCAATGCGTCAAACCAGGGCCTGAATGTGTTTTGATGTTGATTTTGACTGCAGATATGGATTCCTCGCATCACATTTGCTGAGATTGACCTCTCTAGCAGCCCAAAAAGCTGTCAGATTTTTAAAAAATGAAGAAAAAAGTCGATATTGACAAGTAGGGGGTCGAGATTTGGGGAGGTCAAAACCCAATATTGGTCTTGTGTTGATATTAACCCTCGATATTGATATCAATATCGATATCGATATTGAAGGTTGATATCAATACAAGTATTGGGTCGATACAATTTTTATGCCCACCCTAGCTTAACCTTTTGCTTTCTCATTTTCCTCCTCTGTTTCCCTATTTATGCACAGATCAAGCTCAAGGCAGCAGACCACACCAAAGCAATCGTGCGCATGCAGCCCATCACACTTTGTCGTGAAGGGCAGCCACCGCCGCGCAAGATGAGGCCTGGCCAAAGTCCAGGCTTCACTCCGTTGGGCCGGATGGAGGGTCGTTTGGCATACGGAGCCTTTCGTTCTGCAGGAAGACCCATTCAGGCTCGCCATATCACATCTGCGAGCCAGCGTGCAGAGCATCCGGCAGGACGGCGGCATGATGCGGGTGTTGCAAGGTTGGGGGCAAGGAGGAGGAGGAGGACAAAGGAGAGACGGACCATGGGGAGTACTGTCAGCAGTAGCGGTTGGACAGAGAGCAGTCATGCAAGGGAAGATATCAAACCGTGGGAAGATGGCAGGCAGAAGCAAGGGGGCGGTGACGTTGGAATATGTCTTCGGCCGTACTACAACCATGGCTTCTATGCTGACTCGTAAGTTCATGCCTAGTCTTTTCGTGGTTGGGGTAGAAAGAGGAGGGCTGTGGAAGGGAGAAGCAGGTGGGTGTAGGGGGGGGGGGTCCATATGGTTTTGTGGGTATGAGCAAGGGATATACACCATTCAATCACTTGGACAAATAGAAAGAAGATGTATCATGGGCTTCTGATTCCCTCACTTGATGCGTTGATCACAGCACGGTTGCCGATGCCTCCATATTGTCCATGGCAGCATGCACTGTGAGAGTGTATTGAAAGATATGACGGAATCAGGGCATGAAGGAGCCAGCAACGATTCAACCATGAAGAACAATGTGACTGCTATGGTCATGCAGGCCATCTTATCCCTTTCTCCCTGTACCCTACACCTTTCTGCCTCCCCCTCTACCTGGGCCCCTCTGTCCCTCACTCCCTTTCCCCATTTCTCCGTCCATGATATTCCGGAAAGACTCCTACAATTCTTTCTTCCCTCATTCCTCCAAGGGTGTCTTGTGCTTGGCCCTGCAGAGCAAAGCACAGCAGCTCCCACTCTTGGGAGAGGCTACGGGAGTTCGTGGACTACCACGTTCTCATTGGCGTGGATAAGGTGTACTTCTACGACCGATATGGGGAGGAGTTGATGGGATTTATTCGCGTAAGCAGTCTTCAGCAGGGGATCGCATACAGTGAACTACCTTTGTTCATGCTTTGCAATGATGAAGTATTATTGTTGCCTGGGAAAAGAATTCGCACAAGTGCGCCGTCTGGAAAACCTTCTGAAGGGGTGTTTTTTGTGCGATGCGCTGACAGAGAGCTCACTGCCCACTTTTGAGCTGCCACCCTTGAGATCGGCACGTTTGAATTCCAGGGCGAAGAGTTCCAGCCTCACCAGCTCCAGAAGCAAGCCAACGAGCCCGTTTGATCTTTCACTCACTGCAACGCCAGCAAAAACTTCGCAGGCGGGGGGAGGGGGGGGGAGGGGGGGGGTTGTTTTGGGGTTTTTTGTGCTTTTTTTCAAAATTTGAAACCATACTTTGTTGGGACCCGGGTTTGGGCCCGTAGCTTTTAGTTTATTGTGTTTCCTATCAGCAATGGGAAACAATTGAACAGAAATTCAGCGTTGTTTCAATAGGACGGCTGGCTTTAATGCTGAGCAGTTAGGGGGATGGGTGACGAAGGCTTTTGGGAGCCTGAAACCGAAACCCAAATGTCTGTTTAGTTGCTTCTTCCTTCTGAACCCACGTCTCCTCTTCTAGATTGCAACCCAATCTGAACCGAAACAGGAAAACAGGACGACACTGGAAGATGACAGGCAAGACAGCTACAATTGACCTTCTTACTAACAGCTGATTGACGGTTGGAAACAGGCGCATGAGGAGGTCCCTTTCTAAACCATGGAACTGCAAACGGACCGAAACCACGGTTTCTGTTTTTGGAATTTCCCTCTTGGTCAGGTTTAGAGCTGGTTTCTGATAGCTAAAACCTGGAAAGGAAGTGGGATGTGAAGGAAAGTTGGTTGAGGCTTGAGAATGGAGTATTTCGAGGTTCTCTCTTCTCAGCTCAAAGGGCTCAATCTGTGATTAATGGCCGACTGAATTTTCTCTGATCTTAGCCTTATGGCCGCTTCTTCCCTTCTACCTTCCTTTGTCTCTTCACTCCTCCTTTCCACATTCCTTCCTTCCTTCGTCTCGTCCTTTCCTTCGCTCTTCCTCCCTCTATTCCCTCCTTTCCATCATCCCTTCTTGCGTCCTTCCCTGACTTCCTCCCTTCCCTTCCCTCCCTCCCTGCCTCCCTCCCTCCCTCCCTCTCCTTCCCTGTTTCTCTGCCTTGCTCCCTCCCTCCCTTGATCCCATCCTCTCTTCCTTTAAACCGACCTCCCTCCATCCCTCACTTCGTCCCTCCATCAACCTCCATCCCTCCCTCCCTCCCTCCCTCACTCCCTCCCTCCCTCACTCTCTTCCTCCCTTCCTCTTTCTCCTCCGCCTTCCCTCTCTCCCTTCTTTCCACTCTTCCTTTCCCTCCCTCCATCCATCCATCTCTCCAACCCTCCATCCCTCCCTCTCTCCCTCTCCCTCCCTACTCTTCCTCCCTTACTCTATCCCAATCCACCTTCCTTACTTTTATATTTTCTTCTTTTATTTTCCCTTGCTTCTTTCCTTCCTTTTCTTTCCTTTGTTGCTTCGTTTGTTGCTCCATGTCGACTCAGTTGGTCAGCGGTTTACTAGGTTTGGAGCATTACGCTTTTCTACCTGAGAAATCTGTTACCTGAGAAGTCAGTTACCTGAGAAGTCAGTCACCTGAGAAGTCAGTTACCTGAGAAGTCAGTCACCTGAGAAGTCAGTCACCTGAGAAGTCAGTTACCTGAGAAGTCAGTTACCTGAGAAGTCAGTCACCTGAGAAGTCAGTTACCTGAGAAGTCAGTCACCTGAGAAGTCAGTCACCTGAGAAGTCAGTTACCTGAGAAGTCAGTTACCTGAGAAGTCAGTCACCTGAGAAGTCAGTTACCTGAGAAGTCAGTTACCTGAGAAGTCAGTTACCTGAGAAGTCAGTCACCTGAGAAGTCAGTTACCTGAGAAGTCAGTTACCTGAGAAATCTGTTACCTGAGAAGTCAGTTACCTGAGAAGTCAGTTACCTGAGAAGTCAGTTACCTGAGAAGTCAGTTACCTGAGAAGTCAGTCACCTGAGAAGTCAGTCACCTGAGAAGTCAGTTACCTGAGAAGTCAGTTACCTGAAAAGTCAGTTACCTGAGAAGTCAGTTACCTGAGAAGTCTGTTACCTGAGAAGTCAGTTACCTGAGAAGTCAGTTGCACATTGTCTTATGATTCATCTTTCCCTTGCTTCTGGCTTTTTTTTGTGTGGCTTTTCTACAGTAGAATTTCTAAGAGTTTTCTGTCCCACAATTGTCATTGTGCCATTACACCGTCAGCCATACGTTTTTTCAGGGGCCGTGGTGCATGTTCCCTTCCCTCCCTTCTCCGAGGCGTTCTATCGGAAGGAGCTCTACCATGAGGAGAAGCCTTTCTGGAGGTGCGTGCGTACATTTTCTTCAAGTCAATGCTCTACACCAATGTCCTTGAATTGGTAGCCCCCATTCATCCCCTCCCCCACCCCTGAATTGTGTCCCCACCCCCTACCTCCTCTTACCCCTTCTTTTGTTGTTTCTGGAATGAAATACTTAGTATATAGAGATGTACTTAATAAAGAATGCCGCCACCGACAGACACAAGCCACCTACGGCACAGTAGCGTGGAAGATAGTGACGAACAGTAAGAGCAGACAGAACCTACCTTGATATTATTCTTTCAGTGTTCTACTCGGGCCGAATAAAATGTTCTGCACAGGCCCTTCAATCCCATTCTCCAGCCCACTTGGGGGGGGGGGGGGGGGGGATTTCTGTGGCCTCTCATTCTCCTGCTGCGTGCTGCAGTGGTGAACAGCTGCTGCAGTCCTCCCTCCTGGTGCACCTGCCGCTTCTGCCTCTGTTTCGGCTGCTGCCACCGTGCATGCTCCTGCTTCTGCCGTAGCTAATGTTGCTACGCCTTGCTCTGTTGCCGCTAATGTGTCTGCTGCCACTTTCTAAGGCAATGGGGGCGGGGATAGGCGAGGTAGGAGGATGCTTGGGCGGCTTGGTGTAGGGTGCACTAGATCTGGAAAAAGCCCAATCCTAAGAGCATAGAAGGCGCGTGCATGGATGGAAAGGGGTGGTGGATGGGCGCGGGTACTAGCATATGGTGGGTGGAGGTTGTGGACTGAAGTCTTGCACCCTTAATGTTTTTTCTTCTTCTTCTTCTTCTTTCCAAATCGAGCGTTGGGTGGGGAGCACGAACTGGGGCACCTGGGTTTGACTTCTCCCTAAGACAATGGGAATGGACCGTTTTGAAACGGAACTGAGGTGGCAAAAACCCCCGAATCTTATCAGTAGAACAGACAACAACCATCAAAAGTAGATGTTGAGAAGGTGGATGACCTCACTCATACTCAAAAAGGTCCGAGTAACACAAGTCAGAAGGTGGACCCAGAGGCCAAGTGAGAGGAAAGAGCCGAATCCCGATACTGTGTGCTATGCCAAGTCCTCCCCTGAAGGAGAGTGTAGTCTCTTATGATGCTGCAATGCAGCTGAATCCCTGCGATTGAAGGCTGCTGGGCGATACGGGTCACTGCCTCAGCAGTCCAATCAGATCAATCTGCTGCTAAGCGGTTGCCGGCCTCTTTCCACACACAAGGCCGCCAACCGCCAGATGTATGGCCAGCAGTCTGGACCCAGCCCGCCAAACGTTCCCCACGCCACTGTTCGCAGACACCACCCGTCTTTCAGGCCCAGATTTGCCTAATACTTCTTCTCCTTCACAGAATCCGTCACCCGCAATGCCTTATGCCCGCACCTGACAGGCCTGGGAGCCCACGGTTGTCACGTCAACCATCCACACCGTGCTCTGTCACGGTGAGGTGAGGGCGGAGGTCTCCCACATACCCCTCGAGCTGCTGCAAGTATCCCTTTCGCTCCACCTCCACACCCAGAGAATTCTCTTAAGAGGTCTCTGCCAACTCGTCCCGGATGGCGTGGCACCCGGAAGACCGGCCGGAACCTGCCTTCGGTGTTATCTCAGCCGGTACACGTCCGTTCAGCCTGAACTGCTCGACGTATCCATGGGGCAGGCCAAACCAAAGCTGGGCTTGGAGGCGGAAGTCGGTAGCAGAATGGTGGAGACTATCCCCCGCACCCGTGGGAGTGGCCTGTGACCAAAGAGAGCTTCCCCTGGACCTCACTGCCCAACACCTGCAAATCTGCTCCTCCAAGGCTTCCAGGAAACATTTTTTTCCCTCCCTCTCGACGTCAGCCATCCACTGAAGGCGTGTTGTGGAAAGAGGATGGGCTCACCCTTCGGTAGAGATCCCTCCCCAAGCACTGGCTCCGAGCCTTCCAGGATGGAAGACTGGCGATGACATTTGTCGGCAACTCTTCCACTGCCTCGTCCCACAGTGAGGAAGGAGCCAAACAGCTCTACCAGAGAGTGGAGCAAGGCGGCAGACAAGCGGACATGCTAGAGATGTGCCCTCGACTCAGCTCTGTGCAGGGCCAGCCCACCCTGTGCAGCTGCTTCCATGGTTTTCTTAATTTATTTTCTGGTGGCTTGCTGCGCTTTCCTCTTTTTCTGTTTGATAGAAAGAGTAAGTCATGAACTGTGTGGAGATACGAATGCCGCCAAGGTCTCATGCCCGCCACGAACAGTGCACAGAGGTGGAAGAAAAGCAACAGGTTTAATGAATGAGAAGGAGAGTGACAACAAGGGGGAAGCATAAGTGTGACAAGGCATGAGAGCCCGGAGCCCCTTTCCGTCCCTAATGCACCAGGCTTTAGCGGTGGATGGCGCTGCTGCCGGATTGCCTCAATGGTCAGGCATTGAGCAAAAAGTGACATGGCGCCCGCAGACCAACCCAGCCGATCTGCTGCCACCCACTCTCAAAGCACATGGCCGCTAGCCACCGCATAAAGCATCAGCAACTTGGGCGTAGCCCTCCAAAGTCCTCCACCTCCTATCCAAAAGCAGTCTGGTGCAGTTTTTTTCACTCTCAGAACCTCCACAGCATGCGACGCCTTACCGTCGTCTCTCACCTGATGGGCCTGGGCATCTACAGTTGTAGCATCAACCATACACAGAGTTCCCGGGACCGAGTCAAGAAGGATGAGGTCGGGGCGGAGCTTCCCCATGAATCCCTCTGGCTACTCCAACTGTGACGATGGTTCCACCTCCATCCTTAGCAATTGCTCCTGACAAATCTCTGCCAGCACAGCATAGATGGCACGGAGAGAAGCTCTGGGAGGGAAGCGTGGTTTCATTCCCTCTCGGTAGAGAGAGCCTCCACTTCTTCTCTCTGTGGGTATGATAGAACACGTTGTGTGACGCATGAGTCTCTTTGTGGCTCTAACCTTTTTGTTACTACAGCATTACTTACGAGTTGGCTACTTCACTCACTTCATCCCTTCGGTGTCTTCTGAACCCCCTGAGCTGCATGTAGCTTTTTTTTTTTTTTTTTTTTTTTTTTTTTTTTTTTTCTGTTTTTCTTTTCCCAGACCGGACCTATGTTGAGCACAAAGCCATCAGTGAAATGCTTACAGGAAACAAGGAAGGTACCGACAGCATACCAGGAGGCATTGAATTTGAGCCGCCAAGTTCCCTCACTTCCACTGAGACACAGGAACTGAGGGCACAGGCTGTGTCTGCAAGCCTTGAGATTATTGTATTGCCCTATCTTGTCATTCCTCTTCTTGCCTATGTGCTGTGCTGTGCATGTTGCGGAGTTGGTGGTGCAGGTTTCCGGACCATTACGACCAAATCATTGTCATGAACCACTGTCTGATGCAGGTGGCATTTTAATCAGGAGGCTTTGTTCTTGAACCTCCTTCTTCCCTTCCTTACTTCCTCCGTTCCTTCCTCCTCTATCTCTTCCTCACTCCCTACCTCCCTTCCTCCCTCTCTCTCTCCCTCCCTCCATCCCTTCCTCTCCCCCTTCCTCCCTCCCTAACTCCCTCCCTTCTTCCCTCTGTCCCTTCATCCCTCCCTCCTCCCTCCCTCTTTCCTCACCCCAATCCCTCCCTCCCTTCCTCCGTCCCTCCATCCCTCCCTTCCTTCTTCCCTCCCCCCAACCTCCATCCATTTGTCCGCCTGTTTGTCCCTCCCTACGTTCCTTCACCCTCCTTCCATTTTTCCCCCATGCCCTCCCTGTCATCTTCCCTTCTCTCTTGCTCCCACCCTCCCGTCCACCCGCCTTCCCTTCCTTCCTGGTGCCTTGCTCCCTGCCTCCATGCCTGTCTCTTGCCTTGATGTCTCCTTCCCTCCCTATCTTTCTACCTCCCTCCCTGCCTTTCTTCCTACCCCCCTCTCACCATGCCTCCTCTCTGCCTTCTTCCATGCAGGCTTCCCTCCCTTTTCCCATCCCTTTTTCCATCCCTCCTTCTCTCCCCCCCCCCCCCCCCCCCCCCCCCCCCCCCCCCCCCCCCCCCCCCCCCCCCCTCCCCCCTTTGTCCCCTTGCCATTTCTCTCCCTCCCTCGTCTTTCTCCTTCCTCTCCTCCCTTTTTTAATCCCTCTGTCCTCCCCCTCGTTCCCTCCCCTTCCACTTCTATCCTTCCATACCCCGTCCCTATCTGCCTCCCTCCCCCTTGCCTCTACCCCTCCCTGCCTTCCAGCCTCCCTTCTTCCCTGTCTCCTCCCTCCCTCACTTCTCTTCCTTTCCTTCCCTCCCTCTCAGCCTCCCTCCCTCCCTCCCTCCCTTTTTTTATCTCTCCCTCCCTCCAGCCTCCACCCCTCCCTCTCTTTCATCCTCCCTTCTTTTTGCCCCTTTTCCATCTTTTCTCTCCCTTTCCTTCCCTCCCCCTTTCCCGCCCTCCCTCCCATACCCCCACACTGCTTCCAGGCCTCTCCCCTCCGTTCCCTCCTCCCTTTATTCATCCTTGTCTCCCTCCGTCCCTTTCCCCTCGCTTCAATACTTCTTCCGTCTCTCTCTCTTTCTTCCATCTTTTTGCAATGTGTACATGCAAAACCACTCTGCTTGTGACCTAAAACTTGTTCCTTCAAAATAGAATCCTTCAATGATATCTTCATGATCACCCTGTCTTGTCTGTTGCACAGGGGCGTCGCAACAACGACGCATGGCTCGCCTTCATTGATACAGATGAGTTTCTTCAAGTGAGTACCTTCAAGGACAATGAGCGTGGGCTGGGCTGGTGAGGAGGGGGGGGACAGGGGTTCAGGGGTGTGGGGAGGGGATTAGTGTCATGATCACTTGAACATGCTTTTTTGTAGAGTCTCGCCATAAGAATTAACAATGGCGAATTCATATCAACATGGCTGAATCTGTACAAGTGCGGATTGCAAGGTCTTGAACCAGACAGTATCTCTCATGGCATGCACCGGCCATTGTGAGAGCAGGACAAGTCCTTGCAGTCCTTGTCCTTGGAGACGAGCACAAATTTTCCTTGCAGTACAAGCACAATTTGACCTTGCAACGCAGGTTCACGGCTAGCTGGCTTGGTCTGTTGCTGAGCAACGAGTTCGAGCTAGCTGTCACACACTCAAGGCCAACCCTGTGGTTTCTCTTCTCCCCACCTCTGTTTTCTAGGTTGAGGATTTTGTTCCTGTGCTTCCGGAAAGTATTTGTCAGCAGCACATGATGGTCTGCTGACCGCTTAGCATGTTTCTCGTCTTTTCTTTCATTTTCCGAGGAAGGGCTGTCAATCTTCAAACAGATACATGGCGAAGGGGAACACTAGCACCACCATGCTCTGTCAAAGCACGTGGTAGGAGGAGCACATGCAGGCCCCCGAACACAGCGCAAGTAGGCCAAATGAGTCTGTGAACAGGCTCTCACTTGCCACCCTGTGTCCACCACTCATCTCAGATTGCAACAAAATATCACTTGCCAACCTCCACCCAGCATATGTCAGACTAGGCCAGAAAGCCTAGCGCCCTCCCGCACCACAGGTGCCCTGCTGCACTTCTCTGTCACCAGCTTTTTAGGGCTTTCTCATGTCAATTTTTTTTTTTCCAAGGCAGTCGATGAATCTGAATACGATTTGTCAAGTGCAAGCACCGGAATGGAGTGGCATCAGCTTGGGCAATGTCTGCGGGGGTGTCGGGCAGGTCGTCTGGGCTCTTCATGCGGCCCCTTTCCAGTCACACCAGCCGTTGTGCACAGAACTCAGGCATTTCGTAATGAAACTAAAAAAAAGGAGCAAGGTGTTTGAGCAAGCCATGTCCTTCAACGTTTTTGCACATCAGTTGAACTTAGCCCAGAATATGCCCCTCTTTCATTGCAGTTTTCCTCGGCATCGCGCGGCACACGTTTGCCCAGCATCCTCCACATGATGGATGAGACAGCAGCCACCACGCAGGCAGGCAACATGCGCTACGCCTCGTTCTCCATCCACCGCTTTCAATTCTCCACAAGCAATCGCACATCTTTGGTGCTCAACAGCGTGACTGAGCGGTGCCCTCACATGATGCTGGTGAGTTTTCGGCTTCAACTAAGGAAAATAGAGAACTATACCATGTGGGTTTGCCGGTTTGTGGCGGCAATTCAGGTTCCCTTTTATTCAACAAAGCTCTTTACATAAATCAATCAAAAGAAGAAGAAGAAGAAGAAGAAGAAGAAGAAGAAGAAGAAGAAGAAGAAGAAGAGAGGGAAGTAAAAGAAGTATAAGAATAAGAATAAGAATAAGAATAAGAATAAGAATAAGAATAAGAATAAGAATAAGAATAAGAATAAGAAGAAGAAGAAGAAGAAGAAGAAGAAGAAGAAGAAGAAGAAGAAGAAGAACACAAACAAGAAGAAGAAGAAGAAGAAGAAGAAGAAGAAGAAGAAGAAGAAGAAGAAGAATAAGAATAAGAATAAGAAGAAGAAGAAGAAGAAGAAGAAGAAGAAGAAGAAGAAGAAGAAGAAGAACACAAACAAGAAGAAGAAGAAGAAGAAGAAGAAGAAGAAGAAGAAGAAGAAGAAGAAGAAGAGAGGGAAGTAAAAGGAGATGTCTACTGCCCTATATGCAGTAGTTTCCACTTTTGAGGTTCATTCCAATACTTTTCTTTTTGGGGTGGAAAATATTTCATTGATATAATGGAAGGATAAATTTACGCGTAGTGCCTTGTTTGACCCCCCTCTTGACCCGGTGTCACGCCCACCTTATGTCATTGTTCTTTGATGTTGTAGGAGGTCCTCGTCAAGCGGAAAGGTCTACAGTCAAAGCGCACGGTCCTCGGATGCCTATCTGAAACATGTCAATTGCCATGGTGGCGACTTGTCGCCAGGGAAAATAATCATGCTTAGTAGCGCTTAGACAAATAGTTGACTGTGAGCTATTTGGAAAAGTCGCACGAGCTATGTGACAGCGGAGTGCACAGGTGCGTTGTCTTGAAATTTGATAGACGAGGTTATGATAAGACGAATCACTAGCCATCTAGACAGTTAGCGAACGAATGAGGAGCCAGGTTTGGATGGGGGTGAATGACGGTGAATTTGTTCAAGAAAACCGAAAGGTCTCACTACAGACCAAACCAACAGGAACTCAACAAATAGAATCGCGGATGTTGGCATCTTCTACCTGATTCGGTGCCCGTTGTTCAACACCGTTTCCTCGTTATTTGAGGTCGTTTTTCTTAAGATGCAACACTGTTCCAAAGTTGTCAGGAAGGATCTTATATCCTACTTGGCCACGTGTGGTTGTCCAACTATTTGCTGTACACTTGTTTAACTTTTGGACGATTTTGATTTCAGAATTGTAGAGAATGATCAATCATAACACAATGACGATGATTGTCATTTGTCAGTAATAACACAATGACGAAAGATGTTATTGGTCGGTCATAACACAATGACCATGATTGTCATTGGTCAGTAATAACACAATGACGATGATTGTCATTGGTCAGTATCCATCGCAGTCGGAGTGGCAGTCACAGTCGCTGTCGCTGTCGCTGTCGCACTCGCAGTCACAGTCTCAGTCCCTGTCGCAGTCGTAGTCGCAGTCGTCATGGCAGTCGAAGTCGCATTCGCAGTCACAGTCGCAGTCGCACTGTTAGTGGCGGTCGCAGTCACGGTCGCAGTTGCGGTCACGGCCACGGTCGTTGTTGTTGTCGCTGTTGCAATCGCAGTTGCTGTCACTATCAGTCACTGTCATTTTCACTGTCGTTGTTTTCGGCCCTTCGATCGGCTTACATGAGTGGCAATCGTTAGGGTAGCAGTCTTTGATATAGATGCGGATCCGAACGCGGCATAAACTAGACATCACGACCGGTCCTCGACATTTTTCTGACATGCGCCTTCAAAACAGGTCCCTGCCCTTGTCACAATTTTCGCTCGTCAGTCCGCGTAGGTGCGGGGCGCGAACAGTGCAGCTCGGAAAGATTTGCCCATAATGGAAAGACATGCAAGGCCGCCCCTGACCGGCACAACTTTGGGGTATGAGAAGACATGACAAGCTGCCCCTGACCGGCACAACTTTGGGGTATGAGAAGACATGACAAGCTGCCCCTGACCGGCACAATTTTGGGGTATAGAGATGCATGCAAGCGCCGCCACCCTCGGCACAATGAGGTGGACTACAGAAAATGGGAGCTAGGCTTCCCAGAACATCGGCTCCACCCCGCAAAGGGCAGAGAGTGTGAGGAGGGAGCGCACGCGTCCCTGGCGTGCAATGGGGGCCACCTCTCCAGTGAAGGGGGCCGACACTCTGGCGTGGGTGGAGACGTAGAGCCGAATGGCCGCGCACTGGGCTCGGATCCCCGCAATGGAGACTTCTTTCAACAACTTTCCCACCTTTTTCTACACTAGCAAAGAGACTCCTCTGGGCCAAAGTCACCCCTTTGTTGTCGGGTGGACAAAACCCACTTGCACTTGACCAGTATCTATTGGTACTACCTTCCAATCAATGAGAAGTTTTTTTAGTGACGTAACAGTGGTCGGGTGTTAAATCCAATTGCCGTCCACTATGGCTACTCCACTATCGCCCCACAATCGACCCATTCTCCCCCACACTTTTCAGCTAGGGCCCATTATCTCCCTCTTTTCCCCGCCGTTGTCCACCTCTCCACGTTGCCGCACTACTGCTATCGCTAATGTTGTTCTGACTATTGGTGTTATTGACACCACAGCGCAACTGATGTTGATCCTTTCTTGGACACAATATTGATGTGAATCAATATCAATGTCACTGTTGCAAAAGCACAGCAATGTCAATTCCTAGTGGTAGGTAGATTTAATGGGTCATAAAAAAAGTCCAGATAGGAGTTCTCGGGCGATTTGTCCATGGTCTTAATCTGGTTCCTTGATGTTTTTGGAAGTGTCAAAACAGCAGCTTCTTTTTCTCTTTTATCTTTTCTCTTTTGTGTGTGTGTGTGTGTGTGTGTGTGTGTGTGTGTGTGTGTGTGTGTGTGTGTGTGTGTGTGTGTGTGTGTGTGTGTTGAACACAATTGTTGCAGACTCTGGTAGCTCACTCAATGAGGGGGAGAAATACAAAGGCCTGGTCACAATTATGCAGAACTGGACGAACCATGTCTCTGGGTGTCTTTCATGAAAAGTGGAGGGATGTGCTGAGTGCTTTTGGCAGACTTTGGCACTGCTCGAGACTCAAACAGGCCAGTCGTTCCCCAGTTTTGTTTGTAGAAACCAGAGGATTGTTGGCGTCGTGTAGACAGAACGTCCGCAGTGATACCTAAAGAAAACTTCTACTGAGATAAAGTCTTGGGTGTGTGCATCTGCCTGTTGTTGTGCCTGCTCCTGTGTCTATGCCTGTAGTCTACACTTGGCAGAGGCATCAGCATGGGCATGAGTGTGGGAGTTGTGCATGCATGCATGCACGCATGCATGAGCCTGTGCACCATGTCCATGTGCTTGGACAACTTCACCTGTGCATGTACACCTGTGCAAGTGTGTGTGCTCATGCATGTGTGTGGCTGTGTGTGTGTGTGTGTGTGTGTGTGTGTGTGTGTGTGTGTGTGTGTGTGTGTGTGTGTGTGCGCGCGTGTACATGTGCATGTGCATGTCCAGGTCCAGGTCCATGTGCTTGTGTTTGTGCGAGTGCATGTGCGTGTGTGTGTGCATGTGCATGTACGTGTGTGTGTGCGTGTGCATCTGCATTTGTGTGTGCATGTGTGCGATGATGCGTGTGATCATTGAGTGATGTCTGCGTGACATGGATGTACTTATTGGCAGCATAACACACACCTCAACACTGCCTCGCTCAAGGATCATTATCATGACAAGGTCATTGCCAGTCCGTGGCGTTTGTTGGGAGGAGTCGTGGAGGTGCAAAGTGTCAGGTGCGTTTTCACCTCCCTTTCTGTCTTTCTTGTTCCCCTCGTAGAATGTAAGGGTACATGGGCTGCATAAGAATATGGCTTTTGTGGTGAATTCCATGAATGCGGGAAATCCATTTCACGCAAAAGTTCACTTTCTTCCATTCACAACTGCTTGGCTTGTGCAATCCACTCTTTCTAAAGAGAAAATAGAAACAAGAAAACCAAGCCCGTGGTCCGTCTGTGGTGCCTGGTAAAGAAGGTGAGAACGTCCACGTCACATGGGTGAGATTCTTCGTCTTGCCTTTGTCCTCGTCGGTTGTCTGACTTCTAAGTGGATGCTAAGAGATAGTTAACGTCGAGACCAAATGGTAGGGATGAAAACAAGCACTTTCTTTACGCTTGTAGATGAGTGCTGGAGAACAATGGCAGATTCTGATCAGAATCTGCCGCGGAAGTCAATATGACCATTCCCCTCCTGCACTGTGAATGCAGTCAACTACCATCACATCTGACTGCATGGCTGCATGCCATCAATCTGAAGATCCACCATTACAGCGTATCTGCCTACGCTTGCAAGAAGGTACGCTTTTGTGGGATGGTATGGAGGACAATAACTCATAGACCGGTACTGGCTGGTCGGACAACTACTGCCAATTTGTGAATTTGCACAGTTCAGTGCTCCCTCCCTTCCCAGGAAGTTCATGTTGCAGCCAACCCTTCATCCTAGTATGTCTATCATTGCAGTTGTCTCACACCTGCATCCCCCTCATAGACAGCCCCTCACAGTATCATGTCGCTTATAGCCAACCCCTGTACATAGCATCCTCCGCACACCAGCATCACCAACCTCCTTAGTGCCACCCTTGCACCCCATTCCTAAGACCAGCATCGAACTTACACCCAAACTCTTAATTTAGCATCCCTATGGTGGTCAACTTCTGAAACAATCCCGCTCGAAGCCCAATCTCATGAAGTGAAGCCCCCCCTAGCACGGTCACATGTCCCCGTCGAATGATAGACCTATGTTCTGTTCCGACTCCGACTTGATGTATCCGACTCAAAGTCGGCCAAGTCGACCAGTCGACTAAAGTAGATAGCAGGCGACTTGGTCTGCATGCAACTGTGCCAAATGGAAAGTACTTGTCTCTCAAAACCCCTAGAAACATGCATCCTCGCATGTACAACGCTTGGAACACATGCCCAGGGGCATATTTTGTGTCAGCGACCAGGCTTTCTACTAACATTCAAGGAATACAAGCCAGTTCCCCAAGGCATGCCCTGGCATCCACACTTTTCAGTGTACCGACTTCACGGACTTGGAGTAGGTAGTCTCCGACTCTACTCTCCGACTGTCCGACTTCCCGACTTAGCGGGCAAGTCGGAGTACAACATTGTGATAGACACATCCCTTCGCTCTGTCCTCTGGACAATGCTAAGGGTAGGCAAATGCTGGAGGTAATGTGCCTGTCCTTTGCTCTGGTCATAGGGCAACGCACATAGTATACTTTCAGACAGAATTTAATCCTTTATTGCGGAGGAAAGCTGTTTGGAGTTGCCAGGCATCGGTCTTGCCCCTTCAAACGATTACAATGTGTAGGTCTTTGCTTGCATTTCACCTACTAGCCATTGCGCGGTTTGCATGCCTTGCAGCGCTACACCTCGGAGTCACCACAGACTTAGAGTCCTTTGATGTCGTTCACCTTTGAATTATGATCAAGCTTTTGGTCTGACAGCAGTCCACCTACAAGTCAGCGCAAGGTAATGGTCTGACTGCTGTTCACCGTTGAACAATCACAGGGATATGTCGCTGACTGCATCCCCTTTCTATATAGTGACAATGTGTACTCCTATGCACATCACTCCACTTTTGGTTCATGACACCTTGACTGTCCCTTACAACCTGAGAACAATTTCAAGGTATACATCTCTGACAGCATGCCGCCTTCGCATAATCACCAGGCACAA
The DNA here is from genome assembly GCA_023375785.1 of Penium margaritaceum. Taxonomy (NCBI): domain Eukaryota; kingdom Viridiplantae; phylum Streptophyta; class Zygnematophyceae; order Desmidiales; family Peniaceae; genus Penium; species Penium margaritaceum. The sequence goes on from SZWC01015275.1 coordinate 21,073, forward strand.
CTTCTGGACTGTGCAAACCTTCGTTGCTCCAGTGAAGTAGCACCTTCTCCCACTTCTGCAGTAGTGAGCAGTTGTAGCCCCACAACGTGAATGTTGCCTTTTAGGCTAGTGCAGTGCAAGGGTTAGGAGCTACTGCTTGTTCACAGTCTGTCAGTTTGGAATAAGACTCCTGCTTTGCCCATATTGTTCTGTGATTCCTGGGACCCTGCAAGCAGGAGGGCGGAGACCATGATCTGGATCCTATGCGAGTCAATGACACTTCTCTCTTATGGGCAGCTCAACAGCTTCAGGAATGTTGGAACGCCATTGACGGCCATACCCAATGTCCCCTCAATTGCGCTCATGTCTGTTATGCACACAGTTGTTCTAAAGGTGGACATAAATCGCTACAAACAATCTGACAGTGTTCATGCTCTCATTCCTAATGATTAACCGTTGTGTTTTGATGGAAGAAATGAGGACATCCAATACAACAAGCCTTGATCTATTGAGCTCCAGCCATCCATGTGAAGAGTTGTTCTCCATCCTTCATTGCTTTCAGTGGCTGTGCTCATCTGATCCTGATGCATGTGCATCAAGGTTATTGTGAGGATAAGAAAGAGACGAGGATGTCATGTCCTAGAGGATGGATGCTGTTCCAGCAGCTACGAGAGAGGAGAGGGGAGCGAGAGAGAGAGAGAGAGAGAGAGAGAGAGAGAGAGAGAGAGAGAGAGGGAGAG
>SZWC01015275.1:22117-43218 GCA_023375785.1 Penium margaritaceum
GGGGAAGGGGGTGACGGAAAGAGGCAGTAGGGAGAGAAGGGAGGGGGGAGGGAAGAGGGGAAGAGGAGGGAGGGAGGACGGAGAGAAAGGGAATATGCGGAAGGAGGGATGGGGGGAATAGATAAGAGGGAGTACGGGGAGGAGGGGGTGGATGGGGGACCAGAAGGGGGGGTGGGGGAGGAGGGGGGAGGGAGGGGGTGGGGGATGGTGGTCGGGAGAGGGAGAGGGTGAGGTGGAAGAGGGAGGCGGAGAAGTGATAGCTCAAGTGGAAGGAGTGGATGGGATGCAACAACATTAAGCGATAGCTTGAGTACCAATAGTGTAGAAAGAGCAACAATAACGGTATTCACTGATGGCTTTGATGCCCGTGACTGCACAAGTGGATGTTTTCCTTTTCAAGCCTTGTAAGCATGGATGTTGTAGTAGAGTCACTCAGGCCCATGAGCTTCGCCTTGGTAGGAAAAAAAAAAACGGAAATTGAGGCTCATGTTGTGAACCTCATAACATGTGGCAAGCTTTTGTTATGTAGAACGAGCATGGTGCTGCCGTTGGGTACAAAACATTATAAGAAGCGAAAGAAGAAGAGGACGAATAGGCACTAGTAGCAGCAAGTGTTGTCAAGACCGCGTCAACTTCTTACCAAAGCCCCAGCTCTAGGTCACAAGTGCCCTCTCAGGGTGCACTACAAGCCTAAAGAGCTCTTCGAACTCTGGATGCTTAAGAATCCTAGGTAGATGCTCATGGTAGTTGCAGCAGAATCGGATGAGCCAAGAACCTAGATGGCAGCAATGATTGTACCAGATACAACGGATTGGGCACAAGCAGTCCTGCATAAGATCTAGTCGCAAGTGAGTGGGTAAAAAAAACAAAAAACAACAAAAACAACCAAAACCACACACAAAAAATCAAGGAGCAGAAGAAAACCTTTTGAGATGAAAGGCGAGGCATGTAAGCAAGGGCTAATTGCAACAAGAGGGATTGATGACACAAACACCTTTGTTCTTGTGGAAAATTTGGTCTTGTTGTGCATGCTTCTGATTTATGTGGAGGCTGGGTGTTGTAAAAATACATTACAACTGCATTCTTGAATGTTGAATTGAGCAAGGACATTTACATGGAGCAGCTAGAGGAAGCCGTCATGGACAGCAAGCAGCACCTGGTGTGCAAGCTGTACAAGTCACACTACGGCCTCAAACAGGCTTCTCTTGCATAGAATTAGAGGTTGAACTTGGCACTGCAGTGCATGTGGCTTGAGCGCAGTGATACGACCATAGTGTCTATCATTGGCAGACTGAGCACGAGATCATTACCATTTTCTACCTTGATGGCATAATCATTCCCTCTTGAAGAATGTTTGCATTACACGAGTTCAAGGGAGTGAGGTGTGATTGCTTCCAGATGTCAGACTTAGGCAAGGCCTTGTACTTCTTTCGCATCCAGATCACGTGTGGTCGTAGTTCATGCAATCTTTTGCTTATACAGAGCCACTAATCTGAGGAATTTTTACAGTGGTTCATCATGGTGAAAGCCAAATGTATCTTCACGCTGCTTGAGATACAATAATAGTCACATTTCATGGAGAAGCAGATGCAGTTGATTGGCAAAAGTACTAGAGCGTCTTCAGAACCACGTGTACTTGATGGAAACAACCCGAGTGGACTGCACACGGTGTGAGCGCTATGAGCCACCACATGGCACATCCCGGGCCTAACTACCAAAATTTGGTGAAGTGGAGTTCCCGCTACCTTGTAAGAATTACCAATATTGGCATCACTCACAACACCAACAACAGAATCATCAGCTATATAGATGCTGATTGGACACCCAAGGACCACAAGGACCACAAGGACCACAAGTCCATCTCTAGACATGCTATTCTCATGAATTGCAACGTCATCATCTCGTGCAGCAGGTGACGGGTGGCCATGACTACCTCAAGCATGAAAGCTTATTATGTGTCTCTCAGCTTTAGGACCAAGGAAGCAGTCCCATTGCAATACCTTATGGTAGAGAGGGAGTGCAAAAGTAACAGTATCTGTTCCAAAACCAGAGAGTAATTGCACTCGTGAAGAATCCAGAGAACCATGCCCATACCAAGCATACTGACATTGTATTTTGTTTCATCAGGCACATTTTGCACGTGCGTGCCATGAAGCTGGTATTTATATCGACCAGCAAACAAGTTGTTAATTTCTATACCAAGCCAGTGAGTTGTGGCATGTCAGGTGGAGAACCAATGGTGCTCATCTGTTCATCAATCTGGACAGATCTGCTCCAGATGATGCATTTGAGAGTGGGTTCCCACAGTCTGTAGCATTGGCACCATCTTCATAACCTATGCGGAAGCCTTCTCGACTGTGTGCTTCCAGCTTTTTGCGTTCATCACCAAGGACCCGCACAAAGGCTATGCATCCAATTTTTCTCAGACAACCAAAGAGGTCTTGAATTGCGGTGAAGCATCCAGCTGGGAGTTTCTTGTGGTAGTCTGTTGGTCAAGGAAGCTGCTATGGATAGAGCTTCAGCCCAAAGTACTGAATATAGGCCTGCAGTATGAAGCAAGGTTCTAGCTCTTTGCAGCACAGTCCAGTTCATCCTTTCAGCCTTGCCATTTTTTCTGGGGTCTTGGGATCTATAGTTTGGTGCACAATGCCTTTGATCTCATAGAACTTCCTCAGGGTATGACCGACAAACTCACCACCATTGTCCGTCCAGGTCTTTTTCACTGTGAGATCTTACTCGTTTTTTATCATCAAAATCCAAGCGTGGATAATGGCTGGAGCTTCGGTCTTGTACCGCAAGAAAATGATCCAGACCATGTGAGTGTGTCATCAATGATCACAATAAAGTACTGCTTCCCGGGGTGAGAAGATTCTTTGATGCAGTGGAGATTCATATGGAGGATCTCCAGCTTCTTGTTGGTGGTGATGGTGGGATAGGTATTGAAGGAATTTTTGTGTTGTTTCGTGTCAGAAATTCTGCACATGAGAGTCGGGAAGGATCCAATTTGAGGTCAACAGGCTGATTATGTACTCTGCTTTTAGAGGAGAGCTTTGGTAGTGAGCCCTGGCTGAGATGAGTAAGTCACTTATGCCACGGTTCTGCTACAGTAAAAACTGGAGGCGTGGATGCTCAAGTGGGGAGAGGAGGGTCTGAAGCCTCTATCACAGAAAATTTAAGTTCTGGTTTATCTGTGGATGGTGGAGCAGGTTAATTTCGAGGATGGTAATTTTTCCCTCCATGCGTGCAATGCCTGCTCTCTCATTCTTGGAAGTGATGATCTTGCATTTCTTATCAGTGTCACAGGTAAGCCTCAGATTTTAAACTGACAGCTGGTTTTTCAACCAGCTGTCAGTTTGGCCAGGCCTCGTAAAAATACCACACTTCCAAAAAATCTGGAAACAATGTTCCCTTGAAGTTCTATGGCAACTCCAATTTTCCAATTCCCTGCGTTTGTATCAATCTCCCATCTGGGACTTTGACTTATCTAGGAGGAAGAAGGTCTTTGTAATCTATGTTTCAGTGCTTGCTAAAAGTCATATGTTTGGTGCATCCAGAAACCATAATCCAGTCCATGACTCCAGCTATGAGGAAGAAAGCACTTTGAATAGAGCAGAAGGCCATATCGTCCATGATGGACTTAAAGGAAGATCTTGGCTCTGTTGCTTGAGTTTCTGCCATCATGTTGGTGTACATGGGTGAACTTGATGACGAGTACCCTGCTGTTTCATGTGCATACTGTTGTTTCTGCATCATGATGTCCTGCACCTATGCTTGTTGCATCTGCATGAGAGTGAGGTCAGTATCAGATGACGTCTTTTCTGGACAGATGAATGAAATGGCTTGTTCAGCAGATATTTTATCAGTTGGCTGTCCACCAGGTCGAATAGTTACTTTGCTACAAATGCAGATTCTTGAGCATGAAATTCTTCTGACCATCGAGCCTACTTTGGTTGACTAATGGAATTTTTTGTTAACTCTTAAATGGACGGTCTCGGTTAATGTGACCCTTTCTCTGGAACTCCAGCAGATGGTGCTTGCATATTGACCTGAGAGGCGTCCATGGAGGTAGAGTTAATTGTGCATCTTTTATACATTGATCCACCCGTGTACATGGATTTTCTTTGGAGAAGCTTCCCGGAACGTCTAAGGAGTATGTGTACTTCACATGTACACTTCATGTTTTTCGGACAAAGTATTGAACTACGTGATACATACATTTTTTATGATTCTTTCAATATTTTGTTGTCAGACTAATGCATTTTATCCTTGTACTGATTGCTATCATTATATGAAATACAATGGGCTCCGTATAATGAAGGTGTTTTTTTGTGTCGAATACAATAAACCAAATTTGTATGGTGGGCAGGAAAGGCGCTAGGTTCATCTGTAGAAATGTCTCAGACGTTCCCCCTTGTTATGGCGATCTTTGTGACCTTGTGTACGCGAACTGTGTCAGGTGGCTCTTTGTCGCAGAAGTGCTCGCATGCGATAACCGTTGGGGGGCGCAGGGGGGGGGGGGGGGGGGGGGGGGGGGGGGGGGAGGGCAAAGTGTATGTGGGATTGTTTGTGCAGGTGCGTCTAGAGACATGTGATAGTGATAACCAAAATGTTCAGCAGTGAACTGGCATAGAAGAAGGTTCTTTGAGACCAGATTTTTAACATCACTCCCTGTGCCCTTATTAACTTCTGTTTAGTCCAATCTAAGACATTGTGCATACCGAGAAAGCAGTTGAGCTGAAAACTCATGAGAAATTGCAGCTTGCTGCTGTTTGAATACATCGAGGTATCTGTTTTTGTTTTTTTTCTCGGATATGCTTCCATAGTCCAATAGCCATGACCATTTCAATCTGGTGGTCTCCAACAGTCTGTGGTTGTCCGAACGGCATTTAAAACCTGAAAGGTTGTGTTTCACCTCTCCCGATGGGCCTCAAATGAGCACACTTGTGGGAGCAAACATGAATTGAGTTGATCGGTTTTAGCTGTACATTTTGGATTTTGTTTTTTCTAAGGAACGGGTCCTCGCTGAGAATCATCCATCGTCAAATCGTGCCCGGTTTACTGCAATTGTGGTCAGCTCGATACCCCATTTTTTTGCTCTTGTTAGAGACTTTGAAAAAACAAAGCATCTCATTCTCGGTATCGACCAAATTATAGATAGGAAAATTGGAGAGAGAAAAACTGGTCTGCTATGGCAATTTAGCGCGACTCTGGGCCGACGTGCGTATCTTTGTGCGACGAGAGGGGTTTGGTTTAAATCGGTCGGATAGACAGCACATTGTGACTTCATCTCGATGCAATCACCGAGCGAACATCTCAATTACTTAATACGGACCCTAAGAGTTCAAGGCAGTCACTTCATTCTCTTTCTTGGAACCACCCTTGAACAGAAGTGCAAAATTTGAACATTTGAACACATGCACAGTCGAACATTTGCTGCTACAATCGGCTTGTACACTTCCAGTCGGGATGGGGGGGGGGGGGGACACGACGGCGGGTGCACGAGCGTGCAATACCCCCTCACCTCCAAGCATGACATGTAGGAAGTGGTTGTCCGACTGTGTGTACATCTTAATATACGACGTGGACATCAACAATGTACAGAAGTGATGCGGTATGTTGAGGTGGTCAAGGTGTTGATTATCATTCTATGCTGACAAGTACACATTCTGTGTTTAACATTCCGGTTTGAATGTCGAACCCACCTGTTTCTGAACAATAATCAGCAGGGCAAACATGTTCAGCCAAGAACTCAAACTTTGCACGACCTCATGCGATAAAACTCGTCATTCTCAGGAAATTATTCTTTTGCCTTGAACGAATGTCAATGTCTCTGTGGATCATGTGTCGGGATCTGCGGGGCACCACCCGGCATTGTGCACCCCTCCGTTGTGCACACCGTGTAATGGTCGTGCGGCTGATCGCACAATGCATCGCACGCTGGTACGCCGGAAGTGAGGCCCTTTTTTTCTCTCTTTTCTGAGTTGTTTGCATGCATTGATGCAAAGACGAGTATACACTTAGGCCTATCGACAGCCGTTCAATCTCCCCATCCAATGGATGACGACCAACTAGGTTTAGATAGAGAAAATAGTTGTCTTTTTTCTTGCAAAATATTTGTGCTTACGACTTTTACTATGCAATACTTTTATAAAGAGATATACCTGGATAATTCATAAAAGATCTCTGTCGTCTGATATGATGATCTAACAGCTGCCTCAATTTTTGGGGATCACCATCAACTTTGTAAGCTATTGTCGCTTTCATCATGTGCTGAATTGGATTTCAAAGGTGAACGTGCAGATGGCTTCTCAGTCCACTTGACTATGGGCTTTTGAACAAGACCTCATATTGAAATATTATTCAGAGTTTCTTGAGTACGACATAAGGACTGTTACAACAGAAAGTCTGGAGATGCACAATCAATCCCAATCGGTCAATATCTAAATCAAAGATTTATGGTGAAAACCATTTCAATCTTTCAATCCAATGACCAATGCTTTTCAGCGGAAGCAAGCTACGTTTCACGTGGATGACTGCTGCACAAATGTATTTTCCCAGGCTGTCCATCTCTCCTTTTTAATTTTTTGCCAGAATCTCTGAATGAACGGTCTAGAAAGAACAGTGGAGTTTTTGCGGCTAGGTATGGACTCGTGTGTTGACAAATGCCGGCGTTGAGATCATTGGGCGATCCAGAAAACAAGTCAATTATTAGATACGGATGCGAATGTTGGAACTAGAATCTGACAAGACAAGTGCCTCGGAAAATATCCGAGCTCTCAATAAAGGTTCAGGCCCTGCACCGAACCAACTTGACCAACAGCTCTCGGGAGACTACCCGTTGGGACCAGAACGGTCATGAGATCCCCTAATAAAGTGCCATGTATCACCCGCGTCCGGCTAGCGGAAAGAAGTCGTTGTCTACACACGTTGACCTGTTCTGTCCATTTATACCGAGGACGTTCATTCCCTCGAGTTTAACCAGAAACGTTCTGCTCATCCTGTTCCCCTTTGGTTCCACGGCTTCGCCGCCGTGCTCTCGCTCTGCTCGCTTCTCGCTCCTACCACTTTCGCCCACCATTCCCAGCTCACTCTTCGCTTCGTCACTCTCAACCGTTCGCCCAATCTCAAACACATCACTCACCTCGCTCCCGTGTTCTCTCACTGCCCTCCGTCTACCTTGGAGCTCCGGTGCCTCACCTCTCTCGAGGCCCTGCGACTAACTCCTTGAGATCGCTCTCGCCTCTCTGCTCCCGTCACTCTGCTGACACGTTCCCGCATACCTCATTGCTTCTACTTGCTTCTGCTCCTGCTGTCTTCACTCATCACATTCTTCTGACAGCGAAGTGCACCAGCCTGCCGCGAGAGGAAATTGCACTCGGACAATAGAGCTGGAACGAAACCCTTAATGCGTATCCNCATTCCCAGCTCACTCTTCGCTTCGTCACTCTCAACCGTTCGCCCAATCTCAAACACATCACTCACCTCGCTCCCGTGTTCTCTCACTGCCCTCCGTCTACCTTGGAGCTCCGGTGCCTCACCTCTCTCGAGGCCCTGCGACTAACTCCTTGAGATCGCTCTCGCCTCTCTGCTCCCGTCACTCTGCTGACACGTTCCCGCATACCTCATTGCTTCTACTTGCTTCTGCTCCTGCTGTCTTCACTCATCACATTCTTCTGACATGGTATCAGAGCGCCAGGCAACATCACCTGGTGCCTCGTGACCAAGTCATCGCTCTGCCGCCACCATTGCTTTACTCCCGGGATCTGCACTCCTCCGCCGCCGCCACCGCCACTTCGCGCCTCTCCGCTTCGCCAGCAGCTGACGTCAGCAGCACCGCTTGAAGTGTTCCCCACACTGAAGAAATGTCTCGTCATCCTTAGAGAGCCCTGCGCCCATTCCGTGCCCGTGGCCCACGATTGGTGACTTGTCGTTCACAACAGCTGCAAGCAACCCTCGAGCCACCATCTGCTGTCATCTTCCTGGAAAGCTTCCTGTTACCCGCCGCGTGTAGCCTCTTGTCCCCTCAGCCTTCACACGTGTCTCCTCTTCTCTCATTTCCTCCTCGACATCATCCTCTTTCATCTGCGTCATCTACCTTAGCCCTCTCACACCCATCACATCGAGCCACTCTCCCGCGCCGCCTTTGGTTGTTGTGTGTAACAGAAGATAGCCTTCCGCCACCAGGATATCGGACACCACCAGTCTTTCTGCCCGTCGGTCTCGGGCCAGCTGGGGAACAAGCCGTCACTCTCCTGACTCATGGACCGGCATCACCGCCTACCTCACGACTTGCCCACCTGCAGTCAGCTCCTCTCAAGCTGTCAGGATATCAGACACCACCAGTCTTCCTGCCCGTCGGTCTCGGGCGAACTGGGGAACAAGCCGTCACTCTCCTGACAACAAAGGAACTGGGTGCCTCACTCTGCACTCACTGTCCTATCCGCTCGCTCTTCTATCTGCCGTATCATCGTTATCCTCCCACTGCCAAACTCCTCTCGCTCTCAGCCTCTTCGATCATCATCTTCATCCATCAGCATCATCATCTCCATCCTCATCAGCCTACTCTCGTATCAGCCTCCTCCGTCTCCACCGCATCGTCTCGCATCATCCTCCTTGCTGCCTCCTCCAGATTCCTCGACTCAGTTTCATCTACCTCCTCCGAGCCACGCTTCCTTCATCAACTTCATTCCTCATCCACATCGTTTCGCAGCATACGTGGTTTCACCCCTGCGTCCACTCAGCCGCCTTCGCTTTCCTCCTCTCTTGCATCATTGTTCGCTCGGCGCAAGGATCTGCCCGGTCGCATCGCCTGTTGCGCGACGACCTGCACCCACGCCGAAACTTCCTGCAGCGCATGTGGTTCGCCCCTGCGCCCACTTCGTCATTATCAGCTTTCGCCTCCTCATCATCAGCATCTGTGGCCAGCACAAGGATCTGCATGAGCTAGCTACCTATTTCGCAGCAGCCTGCACCGACGCCGGCAGCAGATTTCTCACGGCGCGTCGGCCTTCGCCTTCTCCTTGCCGCATTCTATCCCTCTATTTCAGCAGCGCACGTGGTTTTGCCCCTGCGCCCATTCCGCTATTTAAGCATTTCTCCGCCATCATCCGCTTTTATTGCCCGCTCGACGCAAGGATCCACCCGGTCGCATCGCCTGCTCAGGGACGACCTGCGCCCACGTAAAACATTTCTGTAGTGCACGCGGCTCGCCGCTGCACCCAGTCTGCTATTCTCCGCCTTCATCATCATCACCACTCACACTAACCATCATCTCAAGAACAGCACAAGTTGGCTGACTACTTTTCAGCCTACACCCATGCCGGCCACACCTTTCCTCACAGAGGCCCCTCCTGACCTCCTTTCTACATCACATCTCAACCCCCTACAAGGACACAGAAGATCAGCTGTGGCAGAGCCTCTCCTGTGATTGGCACAGTGGCAGTGCCATCCTTTCTCTCACAACCACCTCTCTACATGGCTCTCTCTTGGGAGACATGTACTATCCTTGAGGAGGATGGAAGCAACGTCATTGGTTGGGAAAACCAAGTGCTTACTCTGGCACGAAAAACTCCTATCAACCAATACAACATGGCGCAGCTCCTCACTGGATACTATGAACACCTTCGCTCGCCACATCGCCCCATTCCAGACTATGACGACGCCTTCTTCGACGTCTACCTTTTGCTTAGGGGGCGGCTCCATCCTTCCTACCTTCACCACCAACTGAAAACCAACTCTATCCCTGAACTACGGCATCGTGTCTTACAACAAGCCTGGAGGAAGCAGTGGATTGCCACCACATGTCAAGACAACGACAGCTTCCGTGACCTCACTGGGAGAGTACGTGTCTTGCTCCACACCTCTTGCCTCTCCACAGCACAAGATTGGGCAAAGCAGGTGTACAAGGCTCTGTAACCTTAACTCCTACACGGCTATGGAATCGCCGATGCTCTTCTTGGGAATCTGACTTACCTGGGGCAAACCGTTTCTGATGAAACTCTCCACCTCTACAAGGTCCAGATCAACCTAGAAATCAGGGAAGGACTCAAACTATGGTTTGGACGCAAACTTCATCAGCTGGTGGATGAATTCCCCTCTGACCTCGGGAAAATGTGGAAAAACCTGCTCATGAACTGTGGAGTGGAGCGTTCACCCATGTGGGAGGACGTATACTACCACTAACACCAGAGGTCACTCTTCTATTCACGGGGAGTGTTGGAACTAGAATCTGACAAGAAAAGTCCCTCGGAAAACATCCGAGCTCTCAATGAAGGTTCAAGCCCTGCACCGAACCAACTTGACCAACAGCTCTCGGGAAACTACCCGTTGAGACCAGAATGGTCATGAGATCCCCTAATAAAGTGCCATGTGTCACCCGCGTCCGGCTAGCATAAAAAAGCCGTTGTCTACACACGTTGACCTGTTCTGTCCATTTATACCGAGGACGTTCATTCCCTCGAGTTTAACCAGAAAATTTCTGCTCATCCTGTTCCCCTTTGGTTCCGCGGCTTCGCCACCGTGCTCTCGCTCTGCTCGCTTCTCGCTCCTACCGCTTTCGCCCACCATTCCCAGCTCAGTCTTTGCTTCATCACTCTCAACCGTTCGCCCAATCTCAAACACATCACTCACCTCGCTCCCGTGTTCTCTCACTGCCCTCCGTCTACCTTGGAGCTCCGGTGCCTCACCTCTCTCGAGGCCCTGCGACTAACTCCTTGAGATCGCTCTCGCCTCTCTGCTCCCATCACTCTGCTGGCACGTTCCCGCATACCTCATTGCTTCTACTCGCTTCTGCTCCTGCTGTCTTCACTCATCACATTCTTCTGACAGCGAAGTGCACCAGCCTGCCGCGAGAGGAAATTGCACTCGGACAATAGAGCTGGAACGAAACCCTTAATGCGTATCCGATGGGTGGATGCCTTGGCGCTTGTTCATCGAGAGACGGATCAAAGCGAAGAATGTCCCATTTGATTTGGCAGCTTCATCAGAAGAAGTTGTTGTTTATACACAAGTCTGATGATTTTTTTATTTTTTTTTTAGTTTGCGCAGTGGAATACAGTATGTCACATTTGAAAACGTTTCCCGCTTATTTCTCTAAAGTGTCTACAATGAATGAGATTAGAATGAATGGTAAATTAAGCCTACTTTGAGAGTTGTTTTAATGAAAGTAACCTAGTAAGAAGCTTCATGAAGTACAAAATGTACCACTGAAATTTCCTACAGTCTTCCTATGCCAATGTACACTACTCTTTTGGTGGTTTCCCGGAATTCAACTTATAAGCAAATTCTTGAAGGAAAGGAGGAAAGCACAATGTTCCTTTGTATGGGATGTTGTGTTGTACACATATTTGAAGGTGCGTGATTTTGGGGTGATTGGGACTGAATGTGTCCATGATCTGGTGTTCTGGATCTTGAGATGTTGCTTGGGGAGATTTTTTGGCCGTGGTTTGAACCTGTTTGAAGACTACCTTGGCAATGTCTTCTGGTGCCATAGGATTCCCACTTCTTGAAGTGCCAGGTTCTTGGATTTTGGTACAATTCTAGGGGGAAACATCTCCTCTATCTCCCTAGCAATGCTTTTATACTGCAAGCAGGAGAGCCTCACATGCTTTGTCTACTGTTCGTACATCAATGGATTTTTTCCCTTTGGCAGCAGCAGTAGCAGCAGCAATTGCACCAGAAGTGGCTGCTGGATCTGTGGCTCCATTTTGAACCAGTGGCAAGATCCCTCATGCCAGCCTTCAGTGCATTGATTTCTTCTTGGAACGGTCTTGACTGTTTTTTCAGTTCTTTCATCCTGTCAAATTTTTTATTAGCATGGAGGGAAGGCTACAAAACATGGTTAGTAATATGGTTTTCTCTGAGACTGGTTCTCAGAGAAAACCATGGATTGATTGCCCTGATTCTGCTTCCAAGAATTTTCATGTAAGCGATGTTATCTTCTGGCTTGGTTTCTGCTCCCATCCTGAGGCCATGAAATTCGGCAAGAAGGTTGGCAAGCTCAGTGTCTGTGATCTTTCTGAACCGGTCATGGAGTGATTTCCACACCACTCTGGGATTTATATTAGGATTGCTGTCTTTGATCAACAACTTCGACCAGTCACTGAATTGCATTGCCAGTAGGGAAAATTCGTGGTTGCATCATATCTGCCATTGAAGTCATTGTTCAGCTATTGCTGCTGGGCCAAGCAATTTCAGTGGCTAGAACAGCCACAACACGCCAGAGCCCTTTGTTGAGTTAGACCAGTTTTGCATTAAGTGCACATGATTTGTAATCTTTTCCATAAAAAATTGGTATCCTGAAGTGTCCATCATGCACCGTCGCCATGGCTGCAGCTAACTTGAATCTGAGGTGTTGTCAGATTTTTCAATTTGTGGCAGACCCATTTTCAATAGGTCTGCCCCACATTTTCCAGACTTTCACTGGATCCACATGCATTGAAAGTCAAGAGGGGGAGTAGCTGAATTCAAAGCTTAAACACTCACCAAAAGCTGTGAACAATTCAGTAAGAACAAAACTAGAGAGCAATGACCTACAAATCTGAACTAAGTAATACCTCCTTCACTAGTTACTGTCCCTGGTTCCTAGTTCTGGTATAGACATAAAATAATTCAAGTTCCAGATGTGTAGGTTTTTACTGAAGCTCCGGGTCTGTGTTTTCCTTGTCTCTGGTCGCACGTCCATGTGCAATTGCACGATCCTTGTGTGTCCTTGATCGAGTCTGGTCCAGCTCCCTCTACAGCTCAACCGGACCGCGATTGATGGTGCAGATCTATCGGTCTGATCGAGCTGCCAAGTTGCTGGTCGCTGTCCATGCGCTCGCTCCGCACAGATCACTTTCCTCCGGCCAGAAGTCCCGGGCTACTTCTTGTGGTTGCGCAAAGATCCATGCAACATCAATGATCTGTTCCAATACTTCTAGTAACTGGCTGTGGTTGCGTGCAGACAGGTGAAACGCTCGACAGGACTAGATCATTGTTGCACACCGGACCCCGCCTCCATAGACAAACAGGCAAAAGTATTTGGAAGGCTAGAGAGGCTGGTCACCTTTTTCCTCACCTTCTTGAACTTTCCTTTTCATTTATTTATGTTTTCTCCTTACACATACACGGCACAACAAACTGTAACTGAATATGTACTTCAACATGAACAACATCTTTCAGTGGATGCTTTGAGGTGGTGACCAGACGTGATGGCCAAGATGAGCATGCGATAGATGTGTACATCGAGCAACTATTTGCACGGGACTACGAACAGTTCAGCACATATGAAAAGGCCAAGTTTAGGATCGACTCTCCATCTAGGCAAAGGTAATCCACTTGCCAAATCTTCACTGAGAGAAGAATTGTGAAGAATAATTTTAGAGGAGTGCCATGATACCTGTCCATGTGGACATTTCGGTGAGGTAAAGACCTCAAGAAACTGGCTCACTATTTGTGGGAGAAGATGTAAACAGAGATTATAAACTACTATGAATCATGAAAAAACTTTCCATCACTTAAGAAAAGATGCACCCAAGCCCCATGTTTGCTTCAAGTGCTACCAGTACTAACAGAGCCATGGTCCAAAATATCCATGGACTTCTTAACGCATTTGCCTGTGACACCAGAGGGTGTTGACATAATCCTTGTGGCTGTGGGCTGCTTCTTCAAAATGTTATACTTCATCCCAAAAACAACTACTGTAACAGCCTATGGAATCACATGATTCTTCCTCAACCACGTCGTACACCCACATGCCGTATCATGCAAGATCACAAGCAAGAGGCATGGCAGGTTCTCATGCAGATTCTAGCAGGTTCTCATGACTTGCTACAGAAGTTGGATCCTGTTATTGACGGTCTGCCATCTTCAGACCAATGGACATACCAAGAAGACCAAAAAGACACTCAAACAACTGCTTTGAAATTTGTACAAGCTCAATGGCACTCATTGGGCTGTCAAGCTACCAAATGTTGAGCTTGCATGCAACTACGCAACATCCGCAGCCACGGGAAAGACTCTCTTTTAGCTAGTTTACAAAAGACTCCCTGCAAAATTTGAGTTCAAACAACAAACCTTGTGATGATATTAAGCGGTGAGACTTCACACAATATGGGACAATAAACGTCAGTTTCTCGCAAATACACGAGTTGCGATGAAGCTAGAACCCAAAAATCATTATAAAGACACCAAATTCATTGTCATTGATGGCATCATACTCAGCTCTGCGAACGTCAAGCTGCGATGGAAAGACTGCACAAAGTGGAAACCCAAGTGGTCTGGCCTGGTTGCCATTAAGGAGATGTGAACACTTGTCTTTGCTAATCTTCACTTGCGTGAATCTGGCCATCCACACAGTTCTCCAAGTCAGTGAAATATAATTGGGACTCTATATCCTGTACAAGTAGACGAGGGTATGGGTTATGTGATCGAAGACATTGTTAGACACCAATGACGAGGTAAATCACGGAGTACCTCTTCAAGAGGCACGACTAAAAAACATCACATTACATCTCTGAGTCCTACAACAACCTGTAAGACATGGATCATCAGATTGGCAGATATTTTCGCTGGTGTTGGCCTAAATGAGAAGAAGTGTTATGTCCTAGATATGCATGCTTTCCTTCAGTCCACAAGTGGAGGAACTTATGGAATTTCTATCCCTACATTTGTGGTCCATTGCACGTGAATGCTGCATTTTCCAGAATTGTCATGCCTCCTGTGCTCTGTTCCAAAATGTTCTGTTGGCTTCCACCAATTTCAATAAGTTTCAACAGAATTATTGCAAACAAAATCAACCTTTCACTGCTTATTGGTTAACTCCGCGATATTGCTAGAGTCTTATAAACAAGTGCCTCCATATACTGGAAACCCGTTGACTTCTTGGTGCAGTTTCTTTGAGGGAGCCACTCACAATGCAACGTCATTTGCATCACTCACCTCTCCTCTCAATGCCTTCTTCTTATTTCTGCACTTGTATGCATGATCTCCACAATTTCAACACTTGTTATCGGAGAACAGTGTCTGCAACATTGTTCTAGTCTGCAACTTCTACTTGAAAAACATCCTTATTCCATCACAAATAACAGTTTCCACCGATGTAGAAACAATGCTTGTACAAAAAAAAATATCTGAACAGCGAGGACGTGGTGATGGTGCAATGGAAAGATTGGGACCGACTTAGAAGTATCTCAAAGAGGGGGTTTGCATGCAGTGGGAGGGCCTGTTCAGCCTTTCTTCCTCGCAATAACAAGGGGGTGGACAGCGACCATACCTTGCCAAAGGGAGGGCTGCCCAGTGGCCAGCAACTTGCCGGCCCCTGGCCAGCCGGCAGCCGGCTGGCTTGGACGGCCGGTGGCCAGTCAGGTGACTGGCAGGCCACCGGTCGGCCACATGCTGGCCGCCGATTGAGCCGGCTGCTCGATCGGCAGCCACGCGGCCGGGAGGACTCGAGGGATGAGGCTGGTGGCTTTGAGCCCTCAACCTCGTCCTTCCCTCTTTGACTCACAGCCTGAGCAAGGATGAGGGGATAGCATGAGTGAAAGTGCACAGGTATGTCAGATTTGTTCTGTAAATACCTTCAGTGTGAACTTCCCCAGGCAAATAATGGCTACGTTGGACATCTTCACTGAAAAATCAGAAAACTTGTTATACAAAACACAGTAATTGTTACAGATGCATTTCCAGATGTATCGCATTTTTTTCTAAAACGTCTATCCAGACCAAAAGGGTCAAAGCTTGGCTTTTGGGCTGTTTGGCACAAGTGTCATGAAACACACTGTCGGCAGTTCAAGCCAAAGCTACCGCTCGAGCTGCGGTCAAGAAATCAACCTGTCGCTTGAGCAACAGGCTGGTTGGCAGATTGTTTGGTACACATGGCACAAGTAGTCTCTCTGTTAACTGCCAACAGCCCCCCTCCCCCACCACCAGAATACTGACATCTCAATATTCGGGTGTCGGGCTTCATCACTGGCCGAGGTCGGTTGCCAACAATTCTTTGCATGTGACTTTTCAAATCTCAACTCTGCTATTGGCCGTCCGATGAAAGAGTCTGGGCCAATCTAACAACTGAAGAAGACCAAAACATACAATGTCACATCATTCAAGTTATTAGATCCTTTGTAATTTTCGAGACTCGCCGACAGTCATTCTATATGGATCGAAGGTGCGATTGTACCATAAACTCCTGTGCACGTATGTACTAATTCCAGTGTCCACCTCCAAAAACGCATGCAACATACACTTCTCCACTGGAGAAGGGGGGGTGGGGGGGAGGAGGTGGGCACTGGAGTCTGGAACCAGGTCCGCCTCCTTCCCCCCTCCCCCCATCACTACTGAAGTGTATAGCATGAGTGCATATGAAAGTGTACTCTTTGTAGTACACGTCAAAGAAAATTCAAGCAGGTAAACTTTGTGGGTCTGTCATGAATAAAACACAATGATATACACAGAAGCCGAATACGCCTGTGAATACGTGAACAATGTCTCATACACTCTCCACGTACACTTTGCGGTGCCGGTGGGGGGGGAGGGGGACCTGAAAAACAGGTCTGAAGTTGATGGGTGGCTCGTTTGAGGCCTATTTAAGCGAGTTTACCGCACTCATGGAGGAAGCCAAAAGGTTCACTGAGGGCGATGGGACCCAAACCTTCAAGTACCCAAAGTGCTTGTTGTTGGATTACTTGTGTGATGGTCTTGCTAGCAAGAATCTTAAGGAAAAGACCACCACGATGACAACGGACTAGGCTTAGACGAGATGGAGGACATTGCATGACTAGTTGAGTGAAGTGTATTTGGTGAACCTGAAGCACTAGTTAAATTCACAATGGAACGCACGTGGACAGCAAGGCTACGACATGCGCATGGACGCTAAACGGGCTGGGGGGTCAGCCGGACAGCAGGGCAGAGACAAGGGAAAGCAACCCACAAACCCTCCAGTCAAGAAGGCTGGTGTGCACAAGGCCCCCAACCACAAGTGCAACAGCGACAATGACGAGTTGCAAGTGGCACGTGAGTGTCCCAACACAACCTTCCGTGAAAGACTCCGCCATAACTACATGCAGCTTGGCAACTTTAGGGCTCAGTGCCTTCAGGTCACTGGTAGTGGACAAGAGACTGTGGTGTTGGCCGCAGCTGTGGCACTTCATGGGGACGGTACAGCAGGAAGCCGCAGACAGGGCCGTGGACAGGGCCGCGATCGCGGCAATGGGCCCGGCCGTGGAAACAGACAGGGCTGTGGTGTGGGTTTTCCCCATCCCTGAGTGACGTTAGTAGGAACCATTCAAGGATAAACCCCAATCACGAGTGTGGGTTTATGCTTTCAAATGAGGATGTTAAACAATTTGTATTTTTGGCGAGTTTAAACTTCTCTGTTGTTTTCTCTCCCCTTGTTGAACCTCATTCTACACATGCTGATCGACGTTGTCCATTAAATCTTGCATCTCTAGGCATGATGCATGATCAAACATACCTCGTGGTGGCGACACCGACCACTATGCAATATTTGTGTGTTATAGTAATTGTTGCAAACGCCCTCACAATGATGTACTCAATCATGTTTGTTAAACCTTTAATCGACAAGTTCAACCCAATCAAATTCAAAGACTAGAAGGTGCTAGTCGGATTCACATGTAGCCAGAAGATGTGGACCAGAGTGGGTGAATCATGGGAGTTGCGGCGCTCACCACATCAATTACGTGTTTATCATAAACTTGGCTTGCCATCACCAAGCCTATTCACTCAGATTAGCAGAGGTAACATGACGATGCAATTCAAAAGAAACCTAGCTGATACTCCTATAAACGTACTTGTTGGTAGTGGAGGAGATGACTCCTTTGTTAGCTTTGGCTTTATCCAACTAGTGGGCCTCAAGTACGAGCCATCAAATGGTGCAGTTGTCGTTGGTAACTACCGTATGGTACCTGTAATCGGCACTTATAAAATAAAAGAATGTATTCAAGGGTAAATTTATATTTAGAGTGTGATGATGAAGGTACTTAACCTTCTTGACCCGTTTAACGTGCCGCTAGGAAATCTCTAGCTCTACAGAAACAATGCTCACATGTGCTTTGAAAAAAACGTGCTTGATCCTTCAAAAGCGACAGCGTCACTTTACATTGATTCAAAGTACTGAATGTCACTGACCCGACTAAGATTCCATACCAGCTTGTCTACGATGTAGGTCAAGAGACATATTCTTAAAAAAAATTATACTTCTTGGCTCAACCACGGAAATTGGATAATGATGTGAATGAAGACATGCCACAAGAGGTAAAATAATTAGCAATGGAGTTCTTGAAAGTATTCCAAGAGCCATCAGCAGGGTTTCTACTAGACTGGCACATGGGCCACACGATTCCACTACAACTGGAGGCAATTCCTTTCTTCAGATCCATGTATTTCTTTAATCCGGTACAAAGGCGAGAGGCCAAATGCCAAATAAAAAATATCTTGCAAAAGGATGGATCAAGCCAAGTAGCTCGCCGTACAATACGCAAGCTCTCTCTCTATGAACAAAAAGGATGGTGGTTTGCATGTGTGTGTAGACTAACAGGCACTAAATAAGCTGACAGTGAGAAATTGATTCCCCTTACCACGGATTGAGGACCTGTTTGGCCAAATCCGAGGGGCAAAAATCTTTTTGTCCTTGAATTTGCCTCAAGGGTACGATAAAATTCACATCATGGAAGATGATATACCCACAATAATATTTCAAATGCATATGGGACACCAACGATGAACTAACAAATGCCACGACAACCTTCCAAGGAGAGATGAATCGAACGTTCGCCAAGTAACTCGGTCAATGTTTCTTGGTTTACCTAGATGAAATCATGTTTTTCTATAAATCCATGGAAGAGAACATAGAACATGTGTGCAAAGTCCTTGCGATCCTTCTTGAGCAAAAGGTTTATACAAAAATGAGTACGTGCAAGTTTACACAAGATGAGCTCGAATACCTTACGTACATAGTCGGCAAAGACGGTATCTGTGTCAACCCACGAAAGGTCCAAATTGTGGTGGATTGGTCGTGCTCACGAAGCGTTGGGCAGATTTGGTCTTTCTTTGGTCTTGCAAATTGCTCTTTATGGTTCATGCAAGGACATTCAACATTGGTACCACCGCTAACCAGGCTCATACAAAAGACATGCATTAGGAATGGACATCTTACAATGAGAACATTATTCTCAAATTCAAGAAGATTCTATCCACAGTGCCCATCTTAGCTCTTCCGGATCCATTGCAACAGTGGGAGGTGTGATTTGATGCATTGGTAGTAGATCTCGGAGCACTCCTCATGAAAAATGGTCATCCAGTTGCATATGAAAGCAGAAAGCTCATCCCCACGAAGACGCAGTACATGATTGGGGTTGAAGACCTCGTCGTGGTGGTACACGCTTTTAAGATGTGGTGCTGCTACCTCGAGGACACTCAGGGGGGTGTGACGGTTGTGACCGAATACAACCCATTTATTGTTTCCAAATGTAACTCGACCTGTCAAGAGGACATGTGCATTGGAGCAGATACCTGAGTTGATTCTTGTTCACGTGGGAATATCAACTAGAACGTATCAACAAGGACAAACCACTAAGCTGGCGGCCTGTGCAAGTTAAAACAACCACCGAGGTCAGAGGGTGTTTTACGGCCATTCCAACAGCTGCAATGTAAACACCAGGTCAAACATCAGGTCTCCTTGTACCACTGAAACAACCATCCTGAGAGATTATCCACTACAACGGCTTTGTCAACAAGATCTGGATGGGATAACATATGGATTTTTTGTTCTAAGACTCTCACAATCTAGACAAGTAAGTATTGTTGGAGGCCGCAGGAATTTTCTGGTATGGAGAACAAGTCACTATACCGAACTCAGGAGACCTTCAAAAGAAGATTAGCTCTCAGTTCCACGACCCGCCAGTCGTAGGTCATGCGGGACCTAAACAAATCATAAAGGCACTCTTGGACCACTATCTGTGACCGGGATGGAGTATTGATATCCGCAAGCATTGCATGATGTGCGACCCATGTCGTTAGAACAAGGCTAGTAACAAAAGGTTTTTTAGACTCCTCCAACAGCTTTCCATCCCTTGGACACTATAGGAGTGCATCAGCATGGACTTTGTTACTAGTCTTCGGGGCATGACCCATAGGCACTATGTAATACTAGAAGTTGTGGATCTTCGTACGGAGATGACACACTTTATTTCAAAAACTACATATGTGAACATAAAGGAGACCGCTTCTCTCTTCTTTAAGGGTGTCGTGAAGTACCACGGTTTACGATTGTGCATTATCTTTGATGAAGATAGAAAATTTGCTAGACTTTCTGGTAAAAGACGTACAAGTTCTTCGATAACAAGTTGCAAACATCCACAACATTCCACCCTCAAACTGAAGGACCAACAGAGTGCATGAATTGTACTCTGGAACAGATGTTTCGTATGTACATGGACCCTACCATAGATGACTGGGACGAATTCTTAGTACCGGCAGAATTTGTAGTGAATGAGGTCACTCAGTTCATACCACTTGTGTTCAACAGTGGTCAATATCCAGTGGTATCCTATTCATTGATGAAGAGTGGGAGTATTGAAAGATAGGTTCCTTCCACTTAAGCCTCTGTTGAGCGCATACTCCTTGTTATAGGAGGCAAATGGTCACCTTCAAGTGACTCGACAATGATAAATGGCAAATGCCGACAAAAGTCCCCGTGAGATCTTGTTTGACATAAATGAAAAGGTGCTTCTTGGCACTAACAACCTTAAGTTGAAGCCGCCAAGGGTGCAAAAACTTCTACCGGAGTGGATTGGGCCATTTTCCATCATTACTTGCATCGGGCCAGTGGCAAACTGATTGCTTGTTCCGTCGAGTATGAAGATACATGACATCTTTCATGTGAGTTTACTGGCTCCATACATGGTAGAAGAAACCATTTAGCCACCACCGGTAGTTCTCATTGCTGATGAAAAATACACGGTCATTTGTCTACTCCACCACCAAGAGTGTACACTCCACCAGTGAGTTGTTAGGGAATACCTCGTTCATTGGCCGGTTGTGGACCTCAACATAACTCATCGGAGCCTGAATCTCGATTGCCCACAGGGGCGATCAACGAGTACTCG
>SZWC01015275.1:43300-59910 GCA_023375785.1 Penium margaritaceum
ATACACGGTCATTTGTCTACTCCACCACCAAGAGTGTACACTCCACCAGTGAGTTGTTAGGGAATACCTCGTTCATTGGCCGGTTGTGGACCTCAACATAACTCATCGGAGCCTGAATCTCGATTGCCCACAGGGGCGATCAACGAGTACTCAAGCGAGCTGGCGGCTCAAACATATCAACTTGTGGTAGTGGACACTTCCTGAACACAGCATTAGTGAACAACATTCTTGCGGGGAAGAATGAATGGATAGCAACCATATGAGGTTCATGACGACGCCCAACATGGTTGTCCCACGGACGCTCCAGCCTAAAGGGGGGAGGCCGCTAGAAGTGCAGACTGACAAGCTGTAGCTTAGGTCCAAGTACCGTGCATGTGTTCATGTTTAGATGGTGATTGAATTTTTTTTTTCTTTCATAAGGTTAACGACCCACTATCTGGCAATCCTAATTGTTGGTCATCAACTGGGACGGCTCATAAAAAGTGGTGATGAATGTAGCGGGAGAGCCATTGTGTTCCTCCCTCCTCGTTATTGCAAGGGGTGGTTGGACACCACCACTCACCGCTAACGAAGGGCTGGCCGGTGGCCAGCCCTTCGCTGGCCGTCAGCCAGCTGGCTCCCGGCCGGCTGGACGGCCGGCGGCCGGTCAGGTGACCGGCTAACCATCGGCTGGCCACCTGTCGGTCATCGATGAAGTTGGTCACTCGATCGGCGGCCAGGAGGCTGCGAGGCCTGGAGGGTCGAGGCCAATGGCCTCGAGCCCTCATCTTCACCCTCTCCTCCATGCCTCCTCAAGTGAGCAAGGTGAAGGATAGAGAGAGAGAGAGAGAGAGAGAGAGAGAGAGAGAGAGAGAGAGAGAGAGAGAGAGAGAGAGGGTGTGAGGCACGAGAGAAATGGAAGAGCGACGGCTCAAAATTGTCAAAGTGCCTCGCACAAAAGGATTTCGTGCCGTCGTGTCAAAAACAAAACTTGAGTTTTTTCAATACAAAATTTTAGTCTTTTTCTACAAATAACTCGTGCAGACTCACAAGGTCGTGGATATGCCCCCTCGTTTGGGACCCAGAATGAGGAGGCAATGTAAAAATGGAAATGGACCTCTGGAGACTCAAAATATTCGAGTCTCCCTGCATGAGTCATTGTGACTATGTCCCCCAAGAGTGATGAGGAGGCAAAAACCCTTTCAGCGATCTCTAGATGCCATTCAACAAACTTTGCCGATGACTTCAGTGCAGAAGCAGGAGAGCTGACTCTTTACATCACAATTTTCAGGTATAGATCCCCTTGTTTGGGAGCCAAAATGCGAGGCGAGGTAGAAAGGGAAATGGGCCTCCAGAGACAAAATGTTTGTGTCTCCCTACACACGTTGTTGATGACTCTGGCCTCTAGAATGAAGCAGAGGGTAAAATGCCTTTGGCATGCTGTTGATGTTATTTACTGAATTTTGACAGCAACTTATGTGCAGGAGCTAGAGGCACAACCATTACATTACATGACCCAAAGCGTCTATGGACTAGTCAAAAACTACAATGGTAGTGACCACTGGTTGGAAAATGGTAGGGGTTGTGACTATCCAAATTGAAGTGAAAGCAACCAAATAGAAGCTCAATGGAATTCAATCCTCTAATTGACATAAGACCTCCCCAAAGAGGGTCACTTCTTCCTAGCTCACCCATTAAAAAACCTTCCCACAATTCACCCTCTTAGGATAACCGCTTTGAAGCAGTTCATATTGATTGACCCAACAATCCATCCTCCAAAAACACTTGTTTAAGAAATTTCCTAATAATGGTTATCGTTCAACACGCTCATTATGAAATAAAACAATCAACCATGTGGAGTTCATTGACTGGAACAATGGCTCCTATATAAGGACATCATCTTTGGTCATGCCACTACACAACCATTCTCATCTTGGCCTGCAACTCATTGATGTACTCTTCAGGCCCTTACGGAATCCATAGCCTTCTCTTCGTGGTGCACTCTAGAGCTGCAACCCTCCTTCTCCCTTGCACTTCCCCTCACTCTGTACCTCATCATCCAAGACCTTATAGGCATACTACTGTGATATGAGCCGTCCTTGTCTTTTGTTCAACTTTTTGTGACCATTCGGCCGTGTCCGTGCTCGTGCAGATCTCTGATGCAGACCCAGCCGGCGTCTCAGCAATGATAGGTGGTGATCCCACCCACCCATCAGCGGCTCCCAGAAAATTGCTACAACGTCGCCGATGCTTGTTGGGGTACAATGCAGTTTTTCTGAAATCGGTAGAGTTTACTCTACCGAGTTCGGGTTGCAAGTTCTGTACTTTGTGTCCACCAATTGGTGCCTGTCCAATCATAGCATTTGGCTGGATATTTTTCATCTTCAGGTTAACATGGTGTTGCTTTTGGATGGCTGCACCCAGATTTGTGGCCAGAAAAGTGGTTTGGGGCTAGTCTTAGGAAAAACTTTCACTGTTTTGTGTGTCACCCGCCGTGCGCCACAGCAGGTACTTATGCTGTCTGTTTTTCAGTCATCATTTCTCTCTGCATTATTTAGCTTTTGGACCTTATGAGACTTTGCACGTCTCCGTAGCCTAACCCTTGCTATTTCTTACACGTTCTTGCTTGATTGTGTGCCAACTGACTAAACAATGTCGCCACGTTAGTAGTAGTTAGGCTAGTAAGCTTCCTAAAAGTTTCTCACGTAAAAATAAAGAAGCCTTTCAACTCCCCTGCCCATCACTCTTGTTGGATGTCCCTCTAGAAGTGGATTTCTTCCATTTCACTATGAGTGTCCACCCGTGAGCTAAGGCATGGCAAGTTCAGGACAAGTAGCTAAACTTCTTTCCTTCAGTATCACTGATGTCATCCTCTCTTATAATGAAATCTGATTTAACTCAACATTATTTTCCTAGAAATCCCTCCCACAACTCCTGGATTTATTCCTAGGCCAATTTAAGTTGAACGAATTGAATGTTGTGCAATTTATTTTCCATGCTATCCTTTTTTTTCAGGAGTTCTGTGTGGATCCTACCTCTTTCCCCCTCCATTGAAATGAATTACACCTTTTTGAGAGCCGTCAAAAGAAATGTATGATCCATTTCCTCCTATCTAGCTGTTCCAGTTGTTATCCCTTGCTATCTATTCCACAAAGATACTTTATGCTTTACCTCATATTTCTGTTGTGCAACGGCTGTGTCTCCAGCTCTTGTACTTAGGTCGTCGTTGGAGTTCACACAATGGCATCTAGAGCTTGCTCGATGGGTTTTCCTCTCCACATCTCTCTAGGGGGCAATCGTCATCAACGACCCATGCAGGGAGAGTTAAATATTTCAAGTCTCCGGAGGCCCATTTTCATTTCTACCTTGCCCCGTCATTCTGGGCCCAAAACGAGGGGGGTATTACCTCAAACTCGTGAAATCACATGAATTTTCCGGTTTCAAAACTCGTGGTTTGACCTAAAAGGAACTCAAGTTTTGTTTTTGACACGTTGATGCGATATCGTCGCGTGTGAGTCACGATCGGTGATTTTGTACCCACCTTTCTCGTGCACACCTCACTCCTCGCTCTCGCTCTATTCCTAGTGCATGCCTGCTCTCGCAAGCAAGGAGGGCGAGCAAGGGCGAGGGCACGAGGCCACAGGCCTCGACCCTCGAGGCCTTGCAGCCTCCTAGCTGCCGATCATGCCACCAGCTCAATCGGTAGCTGGTGGCTCACTGGGGGGTGGCCGGTTGGTCACGTGACCGGCCACCAGCCACCCAGCCGGCCAGCCGCCGGCCGGCCGATAGCCAACGGGTGGCTGGCCACCGGCCAACCCTCGCAATAGTGAGGGGTGGCTCACAGCCACCCCCTTGCTATCGTGAGATGGGAGGGCCGAAACAGCCCTCCCGCTACATTCCTTCCCATTTATTATGAACCGTCCCGATTCATGACTAACAAGTGAGAGTGCCAGACAGTGAGTCGTCAACATTGTGAAAGAAAGTTAATAATTTCAATCACCAGCTAGATATGAACACGTTCATGGCACTTCGACCTAAGCTGCATCTTATCAGTCAGCACGGCTAGAAGTCTTCCCCCTTTAGGCTGGAGCGTCCATGCAAAAACCATGTTCGGCATCCCCAACCTCCTATGATCACTGTCCATGAATGTTTTCCTGCAGGAATGTTGTTCAATTTTCCGTTTTCAGGTGGTGCTCCCTGCCACGCGTCAATTTGTGCAAGGTGCTTGCTCTCTCTAATACTCGTTAACTACCACTCAGGGCAAACCAGATTCAGGCTCCCATGAGTTATGTTCAAGTCCACAACCGGCCCAATGAAGGACTTGCTCCCTAACAATCCACGACCGGAGTGTACGCTCTTGGTGCTAGAGTAGACGAAGGACCTCGTACTGGAATCGACAATAAGGACTGCTGGTGGTGACTGAAGGGTTCCATCTGCTGTGTATGGAGCCAGCAGGCTCACATGAAACACATCATGTATTTTCATACTCGGCAGGAGCAGCAATCGATATGCCACTCGCCCGATACATGCCACGATGGAAAACGGCCCAATCCACTTCGGTAGAAGTTTTTGCACCCGTGGCGACTTCAGTCGAAGGTTCTTAGTACTAAGCAATACTTTATCGCTGATGTCAAACGGGACGTCATGGTGATCTTTTTTGGCATATGTCTTTTTTCGTTGCCGAGCAGCTTGACGATGACCCTTCACCTCCTGTAACAAAGAGTCCATGCACTCGGAAAAGGCATGAGCAAAAGGAACCTGTCATGTACTCCCACTCTTCACCAATGATGAGGACACCACAGGATGCTAACCACAGTTCAACACAAATGGTGTGAACCATGTAGACTCGTTCACGGAGTTATTCACTGCAAACTTTGCCAATGCTAGGAACTCATCCAGGTCATTCATCGCAGGGTCCACATACATACGGAGTATTTGCTCCGGAGTGTGATTCACGTGCTCCATTTGTCCGTCAGTTTGAGGATGAAATGCTGTTGACATTTACGACTTGCTGCCAAAGTACTCGTTCATCTTCTGCTAGAACTTGCTAGCAAATTTTCTATCTCGATCGGAGATAATGTACAACACCAAACCGTGGTACTTTACGATACCCTCAAAGAAGAGACGAGCACTCTCCTCTATGTTCACATCAGTGATTGTAGGAATGAAGTGTGTCATCTTTGTCAGAATATCTATAGTTACTACTATTACATCGTGGCCACAGGCCATGTCAAGAAGACCCATAATGAAGTCCATGCTGATGCACTCTCATAAAGTCCAAGGAATTGGGATGTTGTTGGAGGAATCTAGCAGGCTTTTTGTTACTAGCCATATTCCGAAGACATGGGTCGCATGTCATGTAATACTTATGGATATTGATACTCCATCTTGGCCACCAATAGTGGTTCAACAGTACCTGTCTGGTCTTTTGAGGTCCCACGTGATCTACGACTGGTGGGTCGTGGAACTGGGAGATAATCTTTGCTCGACAGTCTCCCGAGTCTGGCACAACAACTTGTTCTCCATACCAAAAGACTCTTGCGACCTCCACCAATCCGTACGTTTCTAGATTCTGAGAGTATTGAAACCAAGCATCCACAAAGTATCCCATCCGCATCTTGTTTAAAAACCGTTGTAGTGGATAATCTCTCGAGGTTGTTGTCGCAGAGGTGCAGGGGGATCTGGTGTTTGCACTGTTGCTGTCATAATGGCCATAAGACGCCCACCGACTGTGGTGGTTGCTTTAATTTCCACAGGCTGTTGGCTTAGTGGATCAGCCATGTTGATGCGTCCTGGCTGATATTCCCACCTGAATGAGAATTGACTCAGGAATTCACTCCAATGCTCCTGTTGTCTTGACATGTTTGGTTGTATTTGCAAAAGCACCAATGGATTGTGGTCAGTCACGACCGTCACACCCCCTTCAGAGGTAGCAACGCCACATCTTGAAAGCATGTACCACTGTGAGAAGCTCTTGATCCCTAGTTGTTTACCACGTCTTGGCAGGGATGAGCTTCTAGCTCTCACACGCAACTCGGTGACCATTCTGCATGCGGACTACTCCAAGTCCTACTACTCACGCACCACATCGCACCTCCCATGGTTGTGATGGGTCGGGAAGAGCTAAGATGGGCGCTCTGGATAGAAGCTCTTTGACTTTGAGAAAGGCAATCTGAAGTCTAATTCCAATATACATCTCTTTTCACATGAGCCTAGTTTGCGGCACTACCAGGGTCAAATACCCTTGTATAAACCGTCAGAAATACTTTTTGAAGACCGAGGAAAGACCGAGTCTGTCCAACATTTTCTGGGCATGGCCAGTCCACACCAACTTGGACCTTTTGTGGGCTGACATGGATACCGTCCTTGTCGACTATGTGTATAAGGTATTTGAGCTCATCTTGTGTGAACTTGCACTTGCTCACTCTTGCATAGAACTTCTGTTCCCAAAGGATCGTGAGGACCTCGCATAGTTGTTCAATGATATCCTCCATGGATTTGGAAAAGACCAGGATGTCATCTAGGTCAACCAAGATAAACTGACCAAGTTCCTTGGTGAACATTTGGTTCATTTCTCCTTGGAATGTTATTGGGGTGTTTGTTAGCCCAGAGCATAAAACTCAAAACTAATAGTGTTCTCCGTATGTTCAAAACGTAATTTTGGGGATATCATCTTCTCTAATGTGGATTTGATGGTGCCCTTGAGACAAATTCAAGGCCGAAAATACTTTTGCACCTTGGATTTGGTCAAACAGCTCCTTAATCCATAGTACGGGGAATCGATTTTTCACCGTCAGGTTGTTTAGCGCATGGTAGTCCACGCACATGCATAAACCACCGTCCTTTTTATTCACAAAAAGGATCGGTGCACCGTACGACGAGCTAATTGGCGCGATCCACCCCATTGCAAGGTACTCTTTGATCTGGCATTTGAAATCTTGCTTCTTTGCTAGACTGAGGCAGTACATGGGCCTGAACGGAGGAGTCGCCTTCGGTTGCAGCAGAATCGTGTGGCCCATGTGTCATTCTGGTGGAAGCCTAAATAGTGGGTCTTGGAATACACCTGAGAACTTCGCCAATAGAGATTCGATCTCTGGTGGCATGTCTTCCTTTATTTTATCCTCCAGTTTCTACAGCTGAGCCAAGAAGTATCAAAACTCTTATTGAATTCATCTCTCGACCTGCATGGAAGACAAGCTGGCATGGACTTTTTGTCAGGTCAGTGACAATTCCGCATTAACATAACGCGATACTGTCCCTTGTGAAGGATGAAGTGTTTTGATCCAAAGCACATCACAGCCTTTTTTTCACTGAGCCAAGGATTGCCAAGCATCACGTTGAATGGCTGAAGAAGGTTGAGTACCTTCAATGTGACGCTCTGTGTGTAACCATGAATGCAATTTTTTTTCTTTACAAATACCGATCACGGGTACCGTACAGTTTTTATTGATGACAACTGTGCCATTCGATGGCTCGTACTTGAGGCCAACCTGTTGGGTAAAGCCAATGCTAACAAATGAGTTATCCCCTCTAGTATCAGCCAGTACGTTCACTGGAGCACCAGCTAGATGTCCTTTGAACTACATCATCTTATTACCTCCACTCTTTCTAGTGAACATGCGCGACAACAGCAAGCCAAGTTTCTGATAGACAAAAAATCTATAGGGCAGACGTTGCAGCTCCCATGATTTACCCACTTGAGTCCACATCTTGTGGGAATATGTGAATTCAACTAGCACCTTCTAGTCATTAAATTTGACTATGTCAAAATCGTCAACCAAAGCTATAGATAATGTCATTGAACTCATCGCTTTGAGGGTATTTGCTCCAATCTCTGAGTCAAACAACTCTTACACAGTGGTCCGTCGTCAAGGAACACCACCACAAACTTGTCCAGATGAGGATGGAAGATCCTATTCATGAGAATCATGAACGTTGCAAGAGCGTTGTTCAACCCAAACGACATCACGAGGTACTTGAAATGGCCGTACCGTGTCCGAAATGCCGTCTTCTCCACATCTTGCTCCACAATCCGAATCTGATGGTACCACGAGTGTAAGTCGATCTTGTTAAAGAACCACGCTCCCCTCAGCTGGTCAAACAGCGCCTCGACCCTTGGCAGTGGATACCAGTTCTTGATCGTTATGTTGTTCAGTGTACAATAGTCCATGCACATCTGCAGCTCCCCTGACTTCTTATTCACAAAGAGGACTGGTACAACGTAGAGTGACACCGACGGGCTGAAGAACCCCTACTCCGTCAGCTCCTCCAACTTCTTCTTCAGCTCACCGAGCTGATTATCACTCATGTGAGAAGCATCCCGTACCGTTGGAGTTGCTTTAGGAACTTGATCAATTTTGTGGTCGATGTCACGCTTCGGTGGTAAACCCTTTGGCAGCTCAGTAGAAAACACATTACCGTAGCTTTCTAACACTCCCTTGATGTCTTTCAATAGATCTGCTGCTGGTGCTTTCTGCTGCTCTCCCTCTTGTTGCTTTGTCTCTGCCGCCAACACTTCCACCTCTTTAGCTGCTACCTTTGCCGCACCCACATGAGGTACACTTGATCCTCCTTACGCTGACAGCGCTTCAGCTACACATAACTCAAGTGCGGCACCTTGCGTGCCTTTGAGTCCTTCTCCTCAACCAACATCGGCAAAATAACATGCTCTCGGCATTTCTTAACCTTCACCTGGTTGCACACCCAATCCACAACAGGATTCCACCGGTGTAGCCACTCATGCCCCAAAATGGCATCGTAGGTATCCATCGGGCACGTGCAAAAGTTTACCTCGTACGATAGCTTGTCCAGACGGACCCTTACAGGCTTCAGAGGCAATCCACACTCCAGCTCCCCTTGCACTAACTTGGCCTTAGTTGGTTTCCTAGGTAGTTGTGCAAGCGTCAACCTTTCTACGAGCTCGTCGCTAAAGAATGAGTGCGACGTACCGCAATCCAGTAATACTTTAATCTGTCGGTGAGTCTGGCGCCCCTTGCCGTATGCAGAACCAGGTAATGACATTTCAGCTTTTAGGAGGATTCCCGGAATGCTCCCGCTTCCTTCGCTCCACAACAATACACTCGGCAACTCCCCAATAATCGAAGGACTTTCGAGGGCTGGTGTTTGCTGATGCTGACAAAGCTTTCCCAGTAGTTGGCCTTCCGCCACTCACTACTGGTTAACGTCTCCCAGCTACTTCATCTTGAAGTCCTTCTTGTGGTGCCCACGCTTCCCGGAGATCCAAGAGTTCCCTCCACGCGGCTTGCTCTGCTGCTTACCTCCTTGTCTCTTGTCGCTCTCCATAGAGTCATCTTGTTGCTACTGTGCTTGTTGCTCAAAATTCTCTTGCTTCTCACCGAAACCCCCTCGATGGTAATGTAGCGCATCAACGCGCTCAGTAGTGGCCACCATTGCCTGGAACTCTGTGATGCCACTAATTGCCAGCGTGTGCTGAATTTCCGCCTTCAAGCCGTCATGGTACTTGTCTGCCATCTCCGGATCGCTCATGTCATCGATCTCCGAACACAACACCAAGAAACGGCATGTGTACTCCTGCACAAAGCCGATTCAGCTGCTTCAACTTGTTGCGTGCAACCATGGAGGTGCTCACGAGATCAAACCGATTTATGATGGCTTGCTCAAACTGCTCCCATGTCGTCGGCATGCACGCTT
The DNA here is from genome assembly GCA_023375785.1 of Penium margaritaceum. NCBI lineage: Eukaryota > Viridiplantae > Streptophyta > Zygnematophyceae > Desmidiales > Peniaceae > Penium > Penium margaritaceum. Next base: position 52,952 of record SZWC01015275.1, read on the forward strand.
CAGCTTGTCCTGTGCCTGTCTGCCACAGCATGGCATACTGCACAGCTGCGTTCCCACCTTCATCCCGAGTGGTCAGCGTATTTAGCTACCTCTACCTCTCCAATGCTGCTCCACGTAGCAGTGTCACCGTGAATGACACACGCACAGCATCGTCCTCTTGAGGGTGACCCAGAGCCCCAAAGTAGGTATTCATCACGAACAATCAGGTCCGTACGCTTGCACCCTTGACTAAGGGGTTGAATGGTTCCGGAGCCTTTGGCTTTGCTCTTGGCAGACTCCTTGACCGGGCCGCTCGAACCTGTCCAGCGTCAGACCCATCCTCCAGGTCAGCTAAGCTGAGCCGCTCATTCTCCAGCTTGAGGGCTCCCAGCTGCTCCACGATATGCTGCAGGGCCTGCTCCATGGCTCTGGATGATCTTTGGCCATTGGAGATCCTTAGAAAAATTTGGCAGCGTTTTGGCAGCAATCAAAAGCTTTTCGGCAACAATTTGGCAGTTCGGAATGAAGATCTGACATCTTCGAAGTACGTAGGAGTCACCCGTCTTCTCCTACGCGTGCACGGTAGGCTGTGTGGATGCTCCAGAAATATAGAAAAAATTCCAGAGGTTGGCTCGTCCGTTGGCTTCGAAGTCTGGTCCAGCAGTCTCCCTCTCGATCAGCCTCGACGTTGTCTGGTGTTGTCCGTGCCTTTGCTCCTTGACGTTTGGTGAGCTCTGGCAGCGCTTCTGCCCAACGTGTGGCATTGGCTCTGATACCAGATGTGAGAGTGTGTGCTCTGTGGAGATTTAGCTTTGGTGTGTGGGGAGCACAGTCGCAGCGGAAAAATAGACTTGGAGAAAGTCTGGAGGCCAGACCTAGAAAACAATAGGTTACAGGTTTACAGGTTAATGACAATGATCAATGTACAGGATATTTATACTGTCTGGCCGGCTAGCTCTAGCCCTAGCCGACTGTTCTCCTATTTTTTTACAACAAGCTACTTCCACCTGTACCCGGTGCCCTACTTGCACCTGTACCCGGTGCCCTACTTGCACCTCATGCTTAGTGCGAGAAGTGTCTGGTCGCCGATCGTCTGGATCGAAGATCCATCTTGTCTCTCGGCGAGCCTTCGCGTTGGCTTCATGCCTCACAATGGTGAATGTGGTTGCCCTGTTGTACACGCCACTAGTGGTACTGCGACCATCGCACAGTCGTAGTCACCATTTCGGGCTGTTCCGTTGAACTCAATAATTTTCGGGGATTTGCCTCAGAGACAACCCTCGGTGGATAGCGTCACCATTACGCTACTCACCAAGACAGTGAAAGCCACCCTCGCATGGCGTGTTTGGAATGCCACGCGAAGGTGTGAGTGAAACACACCACTAGTGTGTGGAGCACGCTCGCTCGCTCGCTCACTCCTCCTCCTTACTCCTGGCAACCGCGGTCAAGCGGAGTCGAGCACGACCACGAGCTGAATTGTTGAAAAGCGGAAAATTGCCCGCATGCCCCCAAAACGTGGATGAAGCCCGGAGTATACCAGAAAAATAGGGGCACTTTATTACATCTTGAGTGGCAGCCCATGCCCTGGGAGGCCTTCTATGGGATCATGCGTAAGACGTACATCCAGCATGAGGAGGTGCAACGCACCTTCCATAAGATCAAGGAATTCATGTAGCTGGGTAGCTCGCTCGAAGCCTACTTGAGCGAGTTCACCGTACTCGTGGAGGAAGCCAAAATCTTCACCGAGGACGATGGGACCCATACCTTCAACTACTGGGAGTGCATGCTGCTAGAGTACTTATGTGATGGTCTCACCAGCAGGAAGCTGAAGGAGAAGAACACCACAATGGCAACTGGCCAAGCTTGAAAAAGGTGGAGGGCGTTGTGCGACTACATGAGCAAAGCATATTCGGCAAACCCGAAGCAATACTATGATGCACGGCCGAACGCACACACACAACAAGGCTGCGACATGCACATGGATGCTGCGGGGGCTGGTGGGTCAGTCGGAAACCAAGGCGGGACCAAGGGCAAGCAGCCCGCAAACCCTCCAGCCAAGAAGGCTGGTGGACACAAGGCCCCCAACAACAAGCGAAGCCGCGACGATGACGAGCTGTAGGCCGCGTGTGAGCGTCGCAAAGCAGCCTTCCACGATGGGCTCTGCCACAACTGCATACAGCCTGGCCACTTTAGGGCGCAGTGCCATGAGGCTAATGGTGGTGGGCAAGAGGCCACGACATTGGCCACAGCTATGGCACTTGGTGGAGATGGTGCAGTAGGAGGCCACAGATAGGGCCGTGGACAGGGCTACAGTCACGTCAATGGGCCCGGCCGTGGTAACGGATAGGGCCGTGGAGGGGGTTTTTCCCATCCTTGAGTGATGTTAGTGGGGACAACTCAGGGACAAAACTGGATCACGGGTGTGGGCTCATGTTTTTAGATGAAAATGTTTAAACAATTTGAGTTTTTGGCAAGTTCAAATTTCTCTGTTGGTTTCTCTCCTCTTGTTGAGCTTCATTCTACACTCGCTAACCGTCATTGTCCAATGAACCTTGGAAGAGCATCAGCAACACCTTCGACAGGTGCTGGACATTTTCCGGAGAAATAAGTTGTTTTGTAAGCTCTCCAAGTATGATTTCGAGAAGAGAGAAGTGGGGTTCCTTGGTCACATTGTGAGCGCCAAGGGTCTCCGCATGGACCCAAAGAAGGTGGAAGCAGTGAAGTAGTGGCTGATGCCAAGGTGCGTGCGTGACATCTAGGTATTCTTGGGGTTTGTCAACTACTAACAGAAATTCATACAAGGGTATGCAGAGAAGGGTGCGCCACTGACCCGGCTTCTACGGAAGGATCACCAATGGGAATGGGGCGTGAAGGAGCAGAAGAGCTTCGAGGAGTGTAGTGTTGCAATGTGTGAAGCTCTGGTCCTGGTGCATCCGGATTCATCCAAGGAGTACGTCATGGCAATGGACGCAAGAGACTATGCCATTGGGGCAGTGCTGATGCAGGATCGCGGAAAAGGACTACAGCCGATTGCGCATGCATTGCGTAATTTGTGAGGTGCGGAGCTGAACTACACAATTCATGAGAAAGAGATGTTCTCCATGATCCATGCGCTCAAGCACTGGAGGTGATACCTCGAGTCGCGGTGCTACGTGGTCTTCACAGATCATTACACCCTGAAGTACCTGAAGACGCAGCCGAATCTCAGTCGCCGACAAACTCGTTGGATGGAGTTTTTGGAAGGAAGTTCTGACGACGAGATCCAGTACAAGCCTGGGAAGGCGAACCCGGCAGATCCTCTATCAAGGAGGCCTGACTTAAGCCTCAGTGTCATCTCAATACTGATGGGATCTCTAGTCATGCATAGCCTGTTCAAGCATGGCTATGGTGTGGACAGTGACTTCAAGGGTGGTGCGCTGAAAGACGCCACGTGGGATAGAGTGTACTGGCAAAGGGGGTAGGATCAGAGGATTTTTGTACCGTACTATGTGCCATAGAATCAGTTGTTGTTGGAGGAGGCGCATGACACCCACTACTCGGGTCACTTCGGCTTCGACAAGAAGCTCAAAGCCTTGGCACGCCAATATTGGTGGTCTGCAATGGCGACTGACTACAAGAGGTTTGTGAGCAGTTGCGATGTGTGCCAACGCATCAAGGCACGTAGGACTAAGCCACCTGGGGAGCTGCAACCATTGCCTGTATTAGAGAGGTCATGGACAAACATCTCGCTTGACTTCATCAGTGGTTTACCTGTGACGCGGCAAGTTAACAACATAGTGTTGGTGGTGGTGGACCGGTTCTCCAAGATGGCACATTTTATCGCATGTCAGGAGAGCGTTATGGCTATTGGGACTGCTCAACTCCTCATCAGTCATGTCATCAAGCTGCACGGAGTGCTGCAGCCGGTGGTCTCAAATCATGATCCACGCTTCACTTCGCGGTTTTGGAGAGATCTCATGGGGAAGCTGGGTACGAGGGTGGAGCTGACCACAGCATACCACCCACAGAGTGATGGGCAGATGGATTGTACAAACCAGACTTTGGATCAACTATTGTGGAACATGGTCCCACCAGATGGAGAGGGTTGGGAGGAGAAGCACGGAGTGGAAGAGTTCGGTTACAAATCAGCTGTGTTAGCATCAACAGGAAAGTAGCCGTTTGAGGTGGTTTATGGCCACTAGCCACTAAGCCCAACCGCCCTTGCTACGGTAACATCTCTTCCGGCTGTGTAGCAGATTTCTGATGGATTCGCCACCACTTGGGACATAGTGCGGCAACGGATGTTGAAGGCACGGAAGCGGTAAAAGCAGCAGGCTGATAAGCATCACTCTACGGAGGCATTCCATTCCGGAGGCATTCGATCCGGTGATGGTGAACTCTGCTAACCTGCAACTGCTGGGCATTGGGAAACCCAAGCCAGAGCCGTGATGGGTGGATCCGTTCCGCATTCTTGAGAAGCGGTCGGCTGTCTCCTACAAGCTCGAGCTACTAGCTCATTACACCATCCATCCGGTCTTTCACATCTCCCTGCTTTGTGCCCATCGCAACCCCAATACCTTCTTCTAGGGTCATGGGAGAGCTCCACCTCCTACTCTCCAGGTTGAGGATAGTGAAGAGTTTGAGGTGGAGAAGATTCTAGCGGACCGCCAGAGGGGACGTCGGCGTGAGTTTCTGCTGAAGTGGTAGGGGTACCCAGTGGAACACAACTCTTGGGAGCCAGAGGCTAACTTCCATGTTGGGAGTACCAACACTGTTCTCTAGGAGTATCTTGGGCTCGCCGGGACGTTGCACCTCCGATGGGGGGAGGGTGAATGTAATAAAGTGCCCCAATTTTTCTGGCATACTCCGGGCTTTGTCCACGTTTCGGGGACATGCAGGAAATTTTCTCCTTTCTGACAATTCAGCTCGTGCTTGTGCTCGACTCTGCTCAACCGCGGTTGCCAGGAGTGAGGAGGAGGAGTGAGCTAGCGAGCGTACGTACTCCGTACACCAGGGGTGTGTTTTGCTTGCACCTTCATATGGTGTTCCGAACACTCCACGTGAAGTTGGCTTTCACCCTCTCGGCAAGTAGCGTAACGGCGACGCTACCCGCCGAGGGGCTGTCTCGGAGGCGGACCCCCGACAACGAACGCGGTCAACAGGAGAATCCAGAACGATGACTGCAACCGTGTGACGGTCGTAGTACCACCGGTGGCGTGCGCAACAGGATGACCGTATTCACTGTCGGGAGGTATCAAGCCAATGCGACGGCTCGCCGAGAGACAAGATGGACCATCGATCTAGACGATCGACTGCCAGACACTTCTCGCATTAAGAATTAGGTGCAAGTAAGGCACCGGGTACAGGTGCAAGTAGGGCACCGGGTACAGGTACAAGTAGCTTGTTGTAAAAATCTAGGAGAGCGATAGGCTAGGGCTAGAGCTAACCGGCTAGATAATATAAATACCCTGTACATTGCTCATTATCATTAAGCTGTAAACCTGTAACCTGTTGTTTTCTAGTTCTGGCTTCCAGACTTTCTCTAAGTCTATCTTTTCACTGTGACTGTGCTCCCCACACCAAGGCTAAGTCTCGAGAGAGGACACACTCTCACACAAGATGAGATTGCCCTATGTCCCACTCCTTGACCACATACTTGAAGAGCTTGTCCTTAAGTCACGTCGTGGCAAGGTTGCTCCACTGTCCGAGTGGCACCTTGTGGACACGCAGGACGTGCTCCATGCAATTATGCTAGTCGGTCAGCATCACGCCCTTCTGGAAGATCTCCACACTATAGAGGAAGGACGTGTTCATGATCGGCTCCAAAGTCATCGAGGTAGGCAAGTCATTGCTGCCATCGACGGTGGCATCAGCACCTGTGACCCGCTGTGATTACTGTTACATCCGCACATGGTTCACACTCTGTAATGCCTTGTCGAGGCCGTTGCATCGGCGGCTTGCCTCATGAGTGGCCAGGCACTGCAGCTGGCGATCACGGTCAAGGTCCGTGATGCTTTGCCCAACATGGGCCAGTAGCTTGGCAAACACGAACTTCAACTTTGATTTCGTCAAAGCGTTGGTGATAGCCTTGAGGGCCTCACGTTGTCCCGGCACGCATCTTGTTGGATACTGGGACGGATGACTCATTTGTGAGCGGTGCATTTGTACGCACATGGCAGTTAAAGTACACGCCTCGCACTGGCACGGTGGTCGTCGGTGATGACAGAGAGGTGTCAGTCCTTGGTGACTGTGAGGCACGGCTTACACTGCCCGGCTTCACCACCAGTGTCTGCCTTACCGTGCTTGATCTCATGGATCCGTTTGACGTTGTTCTTGGAGACCCGTGGCTTGTGCACCACAAGGCACTCATGTGCTTCGACTCGAAAATATTGCAGATAAGTAGTGGAAGGAGAATGGTCACCCTGTCTCCAAGTCGACAAATTCAACGACCTGAAACGAAGGCTCAATCAAGCCTCTCAGCGCTCCAAGTGAAACGACGACTTCGACAAGGTTGTCGCTATTTTCTTGCAACCCTGAAGAAAATGGGCAACGAGGCAGAGGGTAAAGTACCCCATGGGGTCGCAAACATACTCTCAGAATTCTCAGATGTTTTTGAGGCACCGCCGGATGGTCTACCACCTCGACGAACGGTCGCACATACCATTCCGTTGGATCCCGGGGCTGTGCCTCCCTTTCGGTCTGTGTATCGCTTGAGCCGAGCAGAACGACAAGAAGCAGAAGCCCAAATCAAGGAGTACCTCCGGAAGGGTTGGATTAAGCCAAGCTCTTCCCCCTTTGGAGCGCCGATCCTGTTTGTGAACAAGAAAGATGGAGGCCTCAGGATGTGCGTGGACTATCGGGCATTGAACAAACTCACTGTCAAAAATAGGTACCCGCTCCCACGCATCGAGGACCTATTTGACCAGCTTCACGGAGCGAAAGTCTTCACGTCTCTGGATCTATCACAGGGCTACCATCAAATCCGGATCACGGAGGAGGAT
>SZWC01015276.1:1133-42313 GCA_023375785.1 Penium margaritaceum
GGGCTGGGGGGGGGGGTGGGTTGGGTGGACGAGGGGGCGTCTCGTTCGTTTGGTGATGCCGCATGTCCGAACGATGACGTCCTCGAAGGCCTCTGCCGACGTCGTCATCCGTAAATTCAAAGCCTCTACATTTTGTTGAAAAAATGGGGGCGACGTAGCCATAAATCTCAGAATGGGGGCAAGTTAGAAAACTAATGAAAAATGGAGGCGATCTAGAGAGAACGTTTTTGAATGGGGGCGACCTAGTCATTTGTTCTCGGAATAGGGGCATTTTAGACATGGTCGGCCGAAAATGGGGGCGATCTGGGAATTGGCCGTCGATTGGGGGGATTGGATTAGGGCCCAATCCACGCTAAGTTGGCCATGGCTGGGGAAAAAATTGCAATAATAGAGCGTATTTCAAAGTGGCGTGTAAACCTGCCATACTCCCTCTGCAAGCCTACAGCAGTGGCCATCCCACAAATATAGTACACACGCGTGGATCCCTGCCAAAGCGAGCGTGCAAAACATGATCCCCATTAAAGTACCACACAGAAATGGAACCCTGTAAAAATGCCCCTCCCCCCGCTAATGTTGTGCCAAACGGAGCGTAGATACGGAACAGGTGGAAGTTGCAAGGCAAAACACGATTTAGAATTTGAGACACTTGAGCAATTTATTATTAGTGGTAAGTGTAATTCAATGACAAGTGTCAAAATGATCAAACATATATATACATGTGTTGGGTTACGAATGAGGCATAGTCGAGGTTGCCGGGTCGATAGTCGAGCGACGCGTGTGGAGTTGTGTCGTGAGTGGTCAAATTTGAGAAGGTCCGCCGAGAAGTTGGTGGTCTTCGAGAATCGAAAGTGATGATGTGAGATGCATCTTTATAAATCCAGATTTGTCTCGATTCGTCGACAAAGGTCATGTTATTTCTGTCGTACATTTGCAAGAGTGGTCGAACTTGTGAGGAGGTTTGGGAAGGTTCACTGGGGGAGAGGGCAGTTGGCCGGTTTGCCCTCAATCTTCGAAGTGAATATGGAGGTCTCACGGTGCCATGGGCTGTTTGTGTGATGAAGAATGTGCCCTCTCGGAAAGATTAGGGATTCTTGTACGTCTGGTACGTAACAATTCCTCCCCTTTTAGTCGCAACGTCTCGGCGTGCACACCGTTGTGGCCCGGTGACGGCAGTAGTAGCCGTCGATGAGGTGATCTACGTCTCGAAGGTTGTCGTAGGGTTCCCAACTGTTATGCCGGGCGTCGTAGCCGTGCCACTTGACAAGACATTCTATCATTTTGTCGTGTTGTCGATGGCCAAGGATGTCCTCGATGACGTGTTCGGTGTCCTCGTCCACTTGAACGGGAGGAGGGAGAGAGACATCCCTGTCGGGGAAGTTCTGTTCGAGGTCTCGGTAGTGCTTGAGTCTGCTGATATGGAACACCGGATGAACGTGCATAGTGTCAGGGAGTTTGAGCCGTGGAACAACGGGGGGTTGCATGCGCTCGATCTCAAACGGTCCCAACCATCAGGGTTTGAGCTTCAAATAGTCGGCTCCGTGAAGCTTTATGTTGGCCGCACTGAGGAGGACGGCGGCGAAAACATCATCGCTACGATGTTGGTCAGCTCCTCGCTTCATCGCTACTTGCGTCTTCGCGAGGGTCTGTCGTGTTTCTTCCCAGATGGTGGCGAAGTCGTGGCATTGGACATCAACTGCAGGAATGTTGCTGTTGCTGTGTAGTCTAGCTAGTGTGGCAGGAAGCTTGCCATACACCACTTCAAACGGAGTTTTACCCGTTGTGGTGAAAACCGCCAGGATGGTGTTGTAAGGTACCCATCGTTTTGCACGATAAAGCAGCGGTGTCCATAGTAAAAAACGAACCGACGGCGGTGTCCAATGTCGAAACCGATATGTCAACGGTGTCCATAGTCAGAAAGAAAAAGTCAACGGTGCCCATATTGAAAACCGACATGATAGTTGTGCCCTCCGTTAGTGTCCGTCATGGGCACGCTTGACATATATTTCATGGTTTTAACAGATTCGAGATGGATTTTAACATTGATGATGACACGACTTGCAACTACATCGTCGGCCGACATGAGCGTAATATGGAATGCAATTGACGTGGTTCGCCAGGGCTCTGACGCCTTGTTTAGGGTGGTATTACATATGATATTGCAAGCATTCAGCTCGTAGGTATGCGCTGAACACCACATGGCTGATTGCGTCATTTGATTGCGTTGATCGACGGATCCTCGGAGTTTACTTGACCGCAAATTGGTTCTCCTGGAACGTCTCCCTGTCTTTGCACGGATTGCTCTCTTATTTTGACAGCCTGTCTTGTTGCATGTTCCGCCGGTTTCCCAAGTCGCAAAGTACCTCCCATCATGGAGGGCTACCATGTGGTTCCCTTGGCTGCTCTCAAACCTAAGGTTGGAAAAAAACATCCCGCATCGAGGGTTGCACATAGTGGGGGGTTCTCGGCTTGCTGGCCATTGTGGTACAGCTCATTGTCGATGATGTTGCACGCCCTCACGAAAGCCTCATGCAATGCGCATGAGGGAGGAATGGGGGCATCTAAGTTGTTTAGAGCCATGTTTTCTGCACGAGGTGCCCATGTTGTCTCCCGATGGTGGGGAACACGCACCGGAGAGGTGGTGGAGCCATCACGTCTTCGTGGTTCCCACCCGATGACTGCGTCGAAGACGTGACAGACGAGCCTTGCTTGAGGTAGTGCTCTCCTCCTTACGAGGAGGAGGATGCACGACACACAACAGTGGATGGTGGCCCATGCCGTGAAACTGAGGGTCCCCTGAGGATGTCCCGTGTAGGTGGTCGTGTGCACTCGACCAAGGGGCTGCCAGTCGGGTCCGATGATGAGGCAAGAGCAGCTGATGCCATGGCGAAGGCTGCCTCCCCAAACATTGCCAAGCCAACCCCACATCCTACAACCCTGAAGAAGCGGAGGGCTGAGATATACTTCCCCTGTGGCTCATCATTTGAGACCATGGCAGCGTGCAAAGCTGCCGTGGAAGAGTATGCAGTTCACAACCGCATGTCGTTGAGGTGGCTGAAGAGCGACCGCATGCGTTTTGTGGTGCAGTGCAAGCAGTACGTCACCAAGAAGTGCGCGTGGATCGTACATGCAGCGTACAACAAGAGGTCCAGAGCGTTCAACATCACGTCCTTCACTGGTGGCCACCTTTGTGATCTCGGAGTTAGCCGGGGTAACACGATGCGCTCCACGCATTGGGTGGCACGGCACATCGAAAGCACCCTCACAAAGGACCCGTCAGCAACACCAAAGGCGCTGCAGGCAGTCGTAATGAAGGTCGGCAACACCAAGGTACTCTACACCACCCTATACCGCGCGAAGAAGGCCTGCCTGGAAAAGATGTATGAGAAGAAATCAGATTCATGGAGCATGTTCCTAGGATACGTGAATGAGGTACACATGATTTTTCCCTTTCCCCTCGTCTAGTGGTTGTTTTCTAATGCCTCAGTTCCATTCTTTGTTTCGGGCTAATCGTGTTTTACGTGCTGTTTCATGCAACTCTTGAAGGTGGACCCGCTCGCCATCGCGAAGCCTGAGAAGGATCGAACAACTGGCGCGTTTGACCGGGTGTTCGTCGCACCTGGAGCCTGCCGCAGAGGTTTTGAATACACTTGACGAGTGCTCGTCATGGATGGTACCCACCTGAAGAATGGGTACAAGCAGGTACTGTTGATCATGCAGCTTTTCGACGCGAACGACAATGCCATGCCCGCGGCCTATGCTTTGGTATCTGGAGAGGATGAGCGCAACGACGTGGTTCTGCGAGCTTGTGGCAGCAACCTACCCGACCACCACACAGGTTGGCACCATAGTCATTTCAGACCGCGAAAAAGGCTTGGCCAACGCCGTGGAGGCCAAACTATAGGGTGCAATGCACACCTAGTGCACGTGGCACCTCATGCAGAACGTGCAGTCCCGGTGCCATGGCAGATCGGGCTCTTTGTTCTCGAACGTCACCCACGTGACAATGTAGGCGGATTGGGATGCCTGCCTGGCCGAGATGCGACGAACAGTTCCAAAGGCTGTGGACTACCTGCTGGGTGGTAATGGAGAGCCTGGCATCCCCAAGGAACGATGGAGCAGGCTTTATTACCCTGTACCTCGCGGAGGGCACACCACCAGCAACGCCATGGAGTCCCTCAACGGCAAGCTTGTGGAGCTCCGAAAAATGTACCCCTACTTTTGTTTCGTCAACCTTCACATGTTCGTGCAGAGGCTCTGGCACATTCGCCACAAGATGACACATGGCGCCAAGGGTAGCGTCGCGCCGGCGCTGTACCTGATGGTGAAAAACACTTGTGACCACATCCGGGAGTACAGTTTGGACCTGGATGGGGACAAGGTTGGACCCTGGACAAGTGGTACTGTAGTGCGCCCAAACGGCACTCCACGATGTCAACATTAAGACCAAAGAGTGCTCGTGCTGCCGCTGGCATGAGTATGGGATACCATGCCCGCATGCCTGCAGTCTCCTGCTGGAGAATGCCCTCAATCCCATGGCGTACGTGGACTTCGTCTACCTCAACCTCAGCTACAAAGAGACCTACAACGCTCCTTTCCCCTTGCCGAAGGTGAGGCTTGTGAAGCTGACTAGCCTGAAGTGGGAGCAGCCTGGCCCACGTTGCGGGCGCGGGTGTCCAGCCACAGTGAGATTGGACTGGTACGCCAAGGTGAAAACACGGCGTATTTGTGCCTGCTGTGGGAAGCAAGGCCATGTGCGTCGGTCATGTCCTAACATGGAGGCCCCAATCCCAGAGCAAATGTCTGCCGCATGCGTCACAGAGCTAGAGATAGAGCGTCGCATGAGGGCATCATGCAGGTCGAACGTGGACGCCATGGGGTACTCCGGGGTTGAGGCAGAGGATGCCCCTCCTGCTGAAGAGGAGGCAGAGTCGGATGAGAAGGGGGAGTAGGAGGATGAGTTGGAGGAGGAGGAGGAGGGGGAGGAGGAGTGGCAGGAGGGGGAGGAGGAGGAGGACGAGGAGGGGGAGGCGGGGGACATGAGGGGGGACAGGAGGGGACGGAGGAGGACGAGGAGGGGGAGGAGGGGGGGGGGAGGAGGTAGTCGACCCCGTCTCAGTCTCCAGTGGCGATGAAGGAGTCGACCACGATGATGCAGAGGATCGTGAGGAGTTGTGGATGGCTTTTCATGCCGAGGTGGACATCATCAACCGTTCTTTTTGCATGTGGTGAGTTTGTTTTAGTTAGCAATCCTGCAGTGTCTTCCNGGGGGGGGGGGGGGGGGGGGGGGGGGGGGGGGGAGGAGGTAGTCGACCCCGTCTCAGTCTCCAGTGGCGATGAAGGAGTCGACCACGATGATGCAGAGGATCGTGAGGAGTTGTGGATGGCTTTTCATGCCGAGGTGGACATCATCAACCGTTCTTTTTGCATGTGGTGAGTTTGTTTTAGTTAGCAATCCTGCAGTGTCTTCCATTGCAATCCCGCAAGTGTTCCTTGTTGTTAATTAAGGATTTTAGAACATGGTCGTATGTCATGTTTCTCCCACTAACTCCTTTCCATGTGTGTGCTTTACAGAGCTTACAGAAGACCAGTCCCTAGGGAGGAGGTGCAGGCCAGATCACAAGTGGCCCTGGATTGCAGTCGTGCAGTAGACTTGTTTTCACTTGGGGTGTAGTTGGGTTGGTAGTTCTGTTAAACTCAGTTTCTAGAAGATGGTGTACTGCTCAATGCCTCTCAGCTTGTGTCCTTCTCAATACCTGTCAATGAATGATGTCCAATTTCCTTTTTTGTAAAATCCAATCAGAAGCAGAAACTAAGAATGTGTACGTATAGACTTCTAACACAATCATTTTATTCCCTTCCAATCAAATTTCTCTTCTGTCCAAGCACTTAGATAAGGACCCTGAAAGATGACATCATGTCATCTACTTGACTGGACTGTGGGGTTCCTCTCGGGAGCTAATGCAACATTGGTGTGTCAGACACTGTATTCGTATTTGTGGCAGCCAACAACTACGAGATATATAGGCATGTGCCATTGTACAGTGACATACAATGATGGATCTCCGATGGATGCCTATACAAGTGAATCAGAATCCAGAGATAGGCACGGGGAAGACGTATTCTACGAAGAAGAAGACAAACAAGACGAAGAAACCGACTCTCGTGATGCTGATGAGGACATTTTCTTTGATGCAATATCCTGTCAGGGATGGCAGGGATGTGCCAGTGAGGTGTGTCATTGGATCTGGTTGTGCAGTGTCCTGGATCCAAAGTGGTTGGATCCACAGTGGTTTGGATAGTAGTTCTTCTTCCTGTTTGTCTGAAGATTTTTTGTTGTTCGTTAACATTACAATAATGTCCATTGATTTAATGGTGTCGAGTACCCATGCATTATATACCAAATGTACCTATGAAGATGAAGGCTATGTGAATACAACACTTTGAACTCCCTCATATGGTCATATATTGAAAGAAACAGAAAGCGCGTACCGTTACAGGTCTAAAGAATACGTTGTTGGCCTTGAATTCATACACAAATGCCCTTACTTGTTTGTGAATTAATACTCAAATGCCCATACTTGTCCCAAGAATTACTCTCGGATGCCCATGCTTGTCACTGAAAACATACTGGAATGCCCATACTTGTCACATCATTAATACTTCAATGCCCATACTTGTAACTGAAGTCATACTCGAATACCCATACAAGTCATTAAAAGAAAACTAGAATTCCCATAATTTTCACTGAAATAATACTCAAATGCCCATAATCATCAATGAAAAAATACTTGAATGCCCATACTTCTCACTAAAAGAATACTCGAATGCCCACACTTGTCACTGAAATAATAATAAAATGGCTATAATTGTCAATGAAATAATACTCAAATGCCCATACTTGTCTCTGAAATAATACTCGAATGCCCGCCACGGACTCGGTGGCTCGGTCCATGTCCACGGCTCCCATGGCTCGCGATAGTTTCGGCAGCCTACAACTCGGCATGGGTCCTCCCAAGTTCTAAGCCATGTGTTCTGGAGTCACAGGAGGTAGGACCCATGATGGTTCTACATATCCCAACTCTCGGTTGCGTACTACACACCGGTCCCACTGCTCCTTCAATGCGACCCATGCCCGATGAGCCGCCACAGGGTCCGTTACGGGAGTACCCCATCCACGATGTGCCGGGCCATTTGGACAGACGTCGCTGTCTATGTTGATCCAACGTGTTAGTCAAAGTTCGACACTAGGTGTAAACGTATCGCAGAAAACTGACAAGGAACCACCTTAAATCCACGCGATGGTGCCTGTTTACGGTGCAAACGGTTACAAAAAAATTATTCAATAATTGAACCTGTTCGCGTGACCCTGAGTGGACGTGGGCACATGCCGCTGGCATCCGTTGATGGTGCGCACGGCGTAAAAAAATTCCACCGTTGACAATATCTCATTGCCGCTGGTGGCATCCACTCGGCGAGCATTCATTGGCAATAACACTCTCCTCTTCCGGGCAATGTGCAAACGTTGGGTACAGCGCACCGAAATCGGTCTACATGCATGGCTCCAGCTTCAACGAACTCCACGCCGCAGAACGGTAAACGAAAAAACGAACCACAGGCTGTCAAGACTGCCTGTCAACATGCGAGGTTTGTTTGCGACATGCAAGTCCATGACAAATGAATACTTCAATCGAATAGTGGATACAGTTGTCATGTTATTTATTTTTCGCACGCACTCTGGAAAACATGGGCACCGCTGTCGTTACGTTTTTGACTATGGACACCGCTGAGAAATTGTCTTCGACTATGGACACCGTCGTCAGTTCATTTTTTACTATGGACACCGCGGATCTATCGACCGAAACGATGGGCACCGGTGTATTTATGTCCAAACTGCTGAGTTGTATCCGATTTCGACGGTCGGGAGTTTTGTGCCCAAACCGTCCCATGAGGTTTGCATAGTGTTCGGAGAATTTGTTGGAGCCTCTGATTGGTCGTCTGCTCAGTTTGGCCGTCGGTTTGAGGATGAAATGCCGTTAAAAGTTGAATTCGGCTGTCGTAGCGAGTCATCAGTTCGTGCCAAAAATGGCTAGTGAATCGACCATCTATGTCGCTTGTGATGGTTCTCGGTACGCCGTGTAGCCGCATGACGTTGTTTAAAAACATTAATTCTATTCGCTCGGCGGTGATGGTGGTCGTCATAGGAATAAAAGGGGACATTTTGGAAAACCTGTCGACTGCCACAAGGATTGCGTCATATCCCTTGGGTGTGACTGGTAATCTCATGACGAAATCCATGAAGATGACATCCCACGGTTCCTTCAGAATAGGGAGTGGCTGTAGAAGTCCGGGTGGCTGCGTGCAACAAGATTTTTATTGCTGACATGTGTCATAGGATTTTGCATAAGTTGGCCATGTCAGATTGTATCTTATCCCACCAGTAGCCATGATGTAGTCGTCCGTTGGCTCAGCTAATCATAGGGTATTACCGAGGTCAGAGCATTTTGCAAAGTGGTGAACGCTTCTTGTTTGCCGTCTCCCCACCGCCACTCATTTTATTTTCGAGTGAGGTCGGAGAGAGGCACTGACACTCGGGCGGAATCCCATACAAAGCGTTGGTAGTCATTGTAGAAGCCGAGGAAGACTTGGACATCTCAAACGTTGGTCGACGGCCAAACAGCGATTGCTGCCACTCTTTTTGGATCCATGGTGATCCGTCCATCATTGATGATGTGACCTGAAAACTCGATCGAACGGCGACCGAAGTTGCAATTCAAGAGTTTTCCAAAAGATTTATCTCGAGAACGTTTCAAAGATGTCCATCGTGCTCCTCTGGGATGCGGCTGTACACCACAATGTCGTTCAGGTATACGACGACAAAATCGTCAAGGTGCGGTCGGAAAATGTTGTTCATTGCTTCCATGAACGTTTCTGGGGCATTCCTAAGTCCAAACGACATTACCATGAAATCAAAATGCCCGTAGCGAGTTCAGAACGATGTCTTCTCGATGTAGGCGTCTGCCATGCGGATCTGGCGATAATCGTTACGCAATTTGATTTTGGTAAATACTCGAGCCCCTCGGAGTTCGTCAAAAATTTTGTCGGCTCATGGAAGAGGGTAGCGGTTCTTGATGGTAGCATCGTTCAACGCCCGATAGTCCACGCAGATCCACATTTCACCAGGTTTTATTTTCACGAATAATACTGGTGTGGTGTATGGTGACGTGGATGGACAGATGAACTCATGACCGAGCATCTTGTCGCGCTACTTCTTCAGCTCGGTCAGCTCATGATTGCTCATCCGATAGGCCTCTCGAACTGTGGGTCGGCTGCCGGGCTTGAATTTAATGCGATGATCGATGTCCTGTTGTGGTGCTAGGGTTCTCGAGAGTTCATCGGGGAAGATGTCCACAAACTCTTGGATGAGTGGGGCAACTCTTCTGGTATCGTCGCGGACTTTGTTGATGCCGATGAGGCTCATGAGGCCGATAAGGATGGTGAGTCAGCTGTTGCCACTTCTGCTTCCTCCATTGGCTCAAGATGCATGAGCCACGCACGAGCTCCTTGTCGTGTACAATACTTGGCCACGTTGAGCGGTATCGGCTGTACAGGTTGTCACTTCACAGTTACCACGGCTTCCAATGCTGCTTCCACCTCTACTTCTTCCGCTTTCTTCTTCCGTCCCACGCGTGGAGGATGTCGTTTGGCGCCGTTGATTTCCACGTAGAAGTCACCGCTATTCCAGTCAACCTGCGGATTGTGTCCGTATTCTCGTCCGAGAATGATTTTGTGGTCACTCATTGGACAGGACCTCCAGACCGTTACATCCCATAGATCTACTGGGTTAGATGCCACTTGTAGTCGTAGTGGTTCTCGGAGTCTCCATATTTGCAATCTCCCGTGGAAGGTTTTTCCTTCAAACACCCCTGGTTCGGTCTACGAACTGAGCTTACAAAACATGTCGTTGCTTACGAAACTTTGAGAAGCTCCTCCATCCAATAGTGCTGGTACCGTTTTGCGACTCTTGCATCCTCGAGGTTGGACTTTTAGAAGTATTACCGCTGGTCGTCCTTGTACCCCTTGTCGAACTTTGCGATCTCAGAAACCCTCTGCGACGTCGTAGGTTGTTCAGTTTGGGTGATCATTCGGCGCAGATTTCTCCTTACGAATAAGAGTCGCGTCTTTCAATCATGCCCTTTGCCATTTCCCGACTCATTTTTTTGCGACTTCCTCCCTTTTTTGGCATGCCGCTTGCCCCGACAGTTATGAGCAATGTGTCCAACGTTTCCACAGTTGTAGCAGGTTTGTGTGTCTCTCTGGTCGACGACGTCCACTTCCATCTGAGTCGAGGAGTCCCCCAACTGGATTTTTCTGTTTCCATGATAACCGTGATTGGAAGGTCGTCAGCCGTAGGATTCCTAGATCCGAGCGTTATAGTCGGCGCTGTTGATCCTTCCTGCTGTTGCGATCATCTGCAACAAGTCGTTTTGGATGCCGAAAATGGCAATTGCTCGTCGGATGTTCTGTTTGAGGCCGTTCTTATAGCGAAAACAGAGATCTTCGGGGGGGATGTCTGCACTTGTGATGATCTTGCGGAATCTCATGTACTCTGCCATGCTGGATTGCTGAAGGAGATGCTGGAGCTTGTACCGTGCGTCAAACGTTTTGTTCAGTTGTCCGAATCATACGAGCATCACGAGCGAGACTTCATTCTAGCCGGTTGGCGGCTTCAGCACGTCTTGCCATTGTGGATTGATCTGCTTCAAGGGTAGAACGCCTGTGGTTGGCAATAAGAAATGGGCGCCGTTGGCCGTTGATGAGGTTCCGCCGGTCTCCTACTGCCGTTGGATGGTCTTTAGATCTGACCACTAACTTAGCGCCGTGCCAAGCAAAAGAGCGGCCGAGAGGTCAATATTTTTTTGTTCGTCGTTGACTCCAACAACGGTTAACTACACCTCCAAACCTGTCTGCCACATCCAAACCGTTGGTCCCTTAGTATTTGCAGTATCGAATAGTTCTGGTTGAGCCAGACAAATTTTGGGTTTGTTTGAGAGTTGGGAATTTCTGTCAATAAGCACCGCTTCTTGTGCGCTTACATTGCAAACAGCGTCCATCGCGACGTTGAGGTGTTGGAGCACATGGTTGTTGATCCCCTCGAGCACGGAGATTCGGTTTGCCGGTTCCTCTTTGATCTGCGCCAATCGTCCGGTGCCACCTGTCGTTCCTGCTATAGTCTTCGAGGTTGTCAGTAGGAGCGGCTGGTTCACCGGCGTTGGATCCGTGACCGGGTTGGACATCAGAGCCGTAGGGGTTGATCCTGCCACCGCATAGCCTGTCACGCCAACGTTTGCTGCCACTTCAGGGTTTGCATGCATAGGCTCGTTCTGCTCCTCCATCGCAGAAATCGTCACCAAAGACCAGCTGCTGGCCGTCGGTTGCGCTCGCTCGCCTCACGTTGTAGTCGCAAAGTCTGCAAAGTCTTGACGTGCAAGATGTGCCGACCGCTTGTGCGAGGTAGTCCTCCATGTGGATAAAGTAGTAGGGTGCCTCTCCAGCAACGCTGCGCTCTGATATCAAGTGTTATGCCAAACGGAGCGGAGATGGTGAACAGGTAGAAGTTGCGAGGCAAAACACAATTTAGAATTTGGGACACTTGACCAATTTTTCACTAGCGATAAGTGTACTTCAATGACAAGTGTCAAAATGATCGAACATATATATACAAGTGTTGGTTTACAAATGAGGCATAGTCAAGGTCGTTGGGACGATAGTCGAGCGACGCGTGTGGAGTCGCTTCGTGAGTGGTCGGATTCGAGAAGGTCCACCAAGAAGTCGGGGGTCTTCAAGAATCAATGATGATGATGCAAGCTGCATCTTTATAAATCCAGATTCTTCTTGATGCATGAAGAAGTCGACCGAAAGGTCGTGTTACTTCTGTCGTACATTCGCGAGAGTGGTCAAACTTGTCAGGAGGTTTGGGAAGGTTTACTGGGGGTGAGTGCAGTCGGCCGGTTTGCCCTCGCCTGTCGGAGTGAATAGCGAGGTCTTGCGGCACGGTGGGCTGTTTGTGTAAGAACAGAAATCCCTTGTTGGAAATATTAGGGACTCGTGTACGTCTGGTATGTAACAGCTAAAGAGAAAGCAAAACTAGAAAATCATAGAAGGTGATGCCACGTTATCAAACAAATGTCGCAAAAGGTTTGTGGCATGTCCATTTTATCATCCAAATTATCTCTCTCAGTACAAACTGGTTCCATTTGTGAAGGATGAATCCAAGTACCTCAAGTTATTCCTTTGTGGAACAAGACCCTGAAACATAACTTTGCCCAGTTTTTGTCCCTAGCGTCAAAGATGGCTGCCCATTTTTGTGTAGCGTACAGACCATTTTTAAAATTAAAAATGGTCCGAAAATATTTATGGTGTATTTCGGGGGCTCAAGGCCACTCTCTTTGGGTGTCCTTGGCAGTAAAACAATGTCTGGGCTAGAGTCCGGATCAACCCTTGTCCAGAAAACACATTGCATGTGGATTTAAGGCAAGAGGAGACTGCGATGGAAGATCCATCGCGGCACACCTCCTCCACTTCAGTTGGTTACTAGGGTCCTGTTTCCACGTGGCTGTGCCACATGGAAAATGTATCAGATTCGACAGAATCCTTGGCCGACTAGGCCAAGGATTCTGTCGAACCTGCTACGTTTCATTTTTTCTTCCATCCTTTTGCCGCAAATATTGATGAATGGAATTTCAGTTTTTTCCTCATTTTGAAATTGGTTGCCTTGTTTTCTTCTTCCTTTATTGTAACATTCTAGGAACGGGGTGAGAAAAGAAGAATGAAAGTCGACATTGCCCTCCTCTATTTAAAAGATGCGTGATCAATTTTGATGCAAGGGGGAAAACAAATGGTGCAAAACAAAGTATCAAGGTCTTGTTCCACCAAAGAATGAATTCCTGCACCTGGATTGACGTGTTCTTAATATGAGAGAAATGTTATGAAACAAAGTGATCCATCACTTACCATTAGTGAAGTCTAGGCGATGACTTGACATCACCATCTCTAGAGTGGTGTTTCCGTACTCAACGTAGTGAGGATGAGTTTTCTCCAGTCGCTAGGAAGAGGTGAGTGGAGACCTGAACATAAATCAATGGATTCTCTGGACTAAAATTGAATCATGACTCCGTTTGGCACGCGTACCAAACAGGAATTTCCAATTAGAAATGACGGGCAATACTATGATTCACCCATATAGAAGGAAAAATTGTTTTCTCTTTTCATTATTTAAGGACCAGGAATAAGCAAAAGAAAAATGATCAGGGCATGAAACCGCACATCCCACTCCGCAGATGTGCAATCTAAACGTGGACTGCAACATGAAACGAGCAAGAAAGGATTTCAATATCCCAGTATTTGGAAAGCTTTTCAAAGTTCTTGGAAGTTGGATCACCAACATAGATGATTGCTTTTACGTATTCATCCAAAGCTTGCACATTCAACAGCATCCATACATCACTAGAATAAAACGTGTAATAACCTACGTTCATTGGTAGAAATTGACGGTCCCAACTAATCGAGTAAAAATTTGAAAGGGGAAAACACTTCTGAGATACAAATATACTTGTCGACTAAGTATGCCAATGACGCGAATGATACATTAGACACAAGTAGCTGTTCCTCCGTCTTTTCCTCCCCCTATACAAGTAGGGGGAGGACTGAGGAACAGAGATAGAGGAGAATGGGGGAGGAGTAGCGGTGGGTGGAGTCAGAGCTAAGTGTCAGATCAACACTTAGCTCCTACCGAGGGCCAGATGGCTCTCGGCTCTGTGAGGGGGGACGCCGGGAGTTAGCCACGGGGCTGACTCCGGCTCTTGGTGCTGTGAGGGGGGATGGGCTCTTGAGAGTTGTGAGGAGGAGGGCTCTCGAGAGCTGAGAGGGAGATTGAGGCGAGGGGAGTTAGGCTGTGGCTGAGATCGAGAGAAGAAATTAGAACTTTTTTGTGAAAGAATTGAACTCAGCAAGTGAGCGAGACTGAAACCTATCAGGTTGCGTGGTATTGCTTACGTGGTTTGCCACCAAGTGTGGCGAAGTACACAGAGCGCACACAAATTGCTTGAATGAACTACTGAGCATAACCCAGGAAACAGACAAGAAGCGTGATCCACGTCTCACGACAAACAAACACGCAGTTTAGGCTACGACACAAAGAAAAGAGTAGGACTGATCTAGGCTCGCTAACAAAGGAGCAAAAATGTTTGCTACTTTAACACGATAGCGCAAGCAAGGGCAGCTGGTGCGAGAAAAAAACTTGAACAACACCGCACTAGTGGCAACAAGTGGAGAGAGACGGCCGGGAGAGATGAAACGCACGCCGCCAGAACGGATAGGAGGCGCCAGCGATACCCCAACGCACAAGGCCCGTTGAGGGCACCGGCCCGCAGGCCGTTAGAAGAACCCAGCCAAAGGCACCACACCAGAACCACCCCTCCAGAAGCACAGACAATGCCACCAATGCCAACCAGCCCAGACCACTGGTCCGACGACGGTTCCCAAGAGAGAAGGCACCACGGCGACAAAAGGCAAGGACCAGAGGGACCAGCCACTCCCCAACGCGCGAGGCCGGTCGAGGGCACCGGCCCGCATGCCGCCAGAAGCACACAACCAGGAGAATCCCAGAAGCACCCGCAAAGGTACACGCCGTAAGAAGCACTCCCTCAAAAAGCACCGCATTGGATGCACCCCACCGGAATCACCCCACCAGAAGCTCAGACAATGCCACCAGCGCCAACCAGCCAAGGCGGCCTGCCCGGCGACTGGCGCCCCTGATAGAAGGCGCCACGGTGAAAGAGTCAAGGACCTGCATCCCACTGACCAAAGGCACAGAGCAACAGAGGGGCAGAGGGTGCACGGGAGGGATGGGGGAGGGGGACGACAGGGAGGCATGCACAGGCCCAGGTGGGCGGGGTGGTGAGGTAGGCTAGCGAGGATAACCTACACGGAGCGGAGGGGGAGGGGTGAGGAGATGCAAAGGCAACGAAGAGACAACCATCAAGAAGATGACCATGTGACGCCAACAACAGACAACATAGAGGGGCAGGACATGGGGAGGGAGGATAATCAGTCAGCCAGGGGAAGGGGGCCAAGACCGGCTGCGGCAATGCTAAGGGTGAAGGGCCTTGGTGAGGAAGTCGGCAAGCTAAAACTCTATGGCGATGAACTGCAGAGAGACATCACCATAGGCGACGACATCACACACGTAGTGGTGTTCGACATTGATGTGCTTCGTATGGCGGTCAAGCGCACCTGCGTTCCTGTCGATGGCCAGACCACTCTCACTATCAATATAGAGAGGTACAGGCGGCGTGGAGAGACGGAACTCGCCAAAGAGGCGGCTGAGCAACACAACCTCAGCAGCGGCGCCACCCAAGGCCATGTGTTCGGCCTCCCCCGTACAGCGAGAAATGCAACCTTGCTTGCCGCTACGCCAGGAAACAACAGCGACCCTGAGAAGGAAGACAAAGCTACTGCGACTCTGAGCATCCACATCGGGGGCATAGTCGCTGTCTGCGTAACCCTCAAGAAGAGGCATGCCAGACGCGGGTACAAAGACGATGCCAATTCCGGTAAACCCAATGACGTAGCGTAATACATACGCAACCACACGAAGGTGTGCTGTGTGGGGCTCCTGAGCGTACTAAGTGTCAGAAACCGGGGTGCAGCTCCAGCGTGGCCCGACGGGTCTTCTGTGCTCATGGCTATATTTTGTGCGGGTGGTTCTGAGTCTAAGCGTGAGCTTTCTAGTCGCCTCACGCTATGTTTCTGGCAGTTGAAGACAAATGCGAGACAGTAACTTTTGCAAAGGGAAGAACGAGATTTTGCATCAGTTTTTGAACATGGACATAATCTGAACATTTGTAGGGCTAGTCATGAGCTCTCCAACGCACCAAACAGTGCGCGATTCGGATCACCGTAGCTCCCGCTACGTCAGCCGAAGCGCAGCACCCCAAATCAGCTGCTCAGTCGGCGGCGCGCACCATGTCGCCCGTCGAGGCGCCCTCACATATCAAGGACCCATCAAAACGCCATTCTGGAGGCACAGATGTCCCTACGTGTAGCGGCGGTGTCCCTCACGCCTTTGGGGCATGTTTCGATGAGTTAATCATCGTGTTTGGTGATGGGGATTGATGCGGTTCGAAACCTGTTTGCGGACCTGAAGTCAGGATTTTGACGAAGTCCCTGAGTAACAAACTGTCCTATTGAGTTTCGGACTCCGAGCCAGGATTTTGGCTAAGTCCCTCAGTAACAAAGTGCACTCCTGAAATCCGGCGGATCATCCACCGGATGCCTCGGCAGATCTTCCGGAGAAAAATCCCCAGATGACATTTTGTTACTCGTTCCGGTCAATTATTCATCGGTAGTCGAACCGCGGCCGGCTCCGAGAGCCGCCGCACACACCCCAACTTTGGAAGCCCATATCTCCCTGGTTACTAGTCCGATTCTGGTGAAACAACTTCCACCGGATTAAGTGACTCGTCAAATTTCAGGGGCAATCCTCCATTTTAGGATCCGAGCAATCCTTGAGTCTCCCGATCCGTTGACGAGGATTTTCCTCTCTGTGGCGGCTCATCGGCGCCTTCCGGCGCCGCACATGGGCATGCAGAGGGGCAATCTTCAACATTCTCCCTCTTGCACCTGCCATGCCCGCTGCTCCTGCTTGCTCTCACTCATCTTCCACTGTGCCCTCCAGTCCATCATAGCTGGTCATCCCAAGTCCGGCCACGCTCAATGCGTGCCGGTCGACGGGTTGCGCTTTGGTCAAGCAATGCGCAAGCATGTCGTGCATGCTACAGTGCTGCAGCACCACCTGCCCCTTTTCAACCATGTCCCGTGTGTAGTGATAACGCTCGTCAATGTGCTTCATCCTCCTGTGCTGCATCGTGTTGTTGGTCAGCGAGATTGAGCCGGTGTTGTCCTCTTGCACCACCGTAGGCTCTTGCTGCGGCACGTCCAGCTCCCCCAGCAACCTGCGGAGCCACACCGCCCCCTTGACCGCTTCGGCCAGCGCGATGTACTATGCTTCCACTGTGGAGGTGGCGACACAGTCTTGCTTTCTGCTGTACCACAAGAACGCTGCACTAGCGAGGAAGAACACGTAACCAGATGTGGACTTCCACTTGTCCACATCTCCAGCGTAGTCTGCGTCCGTGTAGCATACCAGACGCAAATGGTCCGCCCGCCCCTTGCCGTCAAACCTCAGGCGCACGTGCCGCGTTGCCTGCAGGTAGCGGAGGATGCGCTTGACCGCCTTCCAGTGTAGTGGCCCTGGATCGGCCACGTACATGCTCACTTGGCCCACTGCATAGGCCAGGTCCGGTCGAGTCGCCACCATGGCGTACATGAGGCTGCCCACCGCTGATTGGTAGGGCACCCCTGCCATATCCTTCCGCTCCTCTTTTGTTTCCGGTGCCATTGCCGCACTCAGTTCACAGGTCGTAGAGACCGGACTGCCAACTGGTTTGTAGTCTTCCATGCCATACCGCTCCAGCACCTCGGTCACGTATTTGGCCTGTCCCAGCTCAAGCGTTCGCGCCCTCCGGTTTGGCGTGATGCTCACCCCGAGGTAGTTCTCCAGCTCCCCCATGTGTGACATCTAGAATCGGTTGCTCAGCTGCTCTTTCAACTGCTGTAGGCTCGGCAGATCCGTCGAGCACAAAATCAGGTTGTCCACGTAGAGTGCGACGATCTGATGGAGCTCTTTGTCGCGCTGTGCGTAACGTTGTGATCCGCTTCACAGCGCTTGAAGCCGAGTTGTGCCATGAAGTTGTCCATCTGGTGGAACCAGCATCTGGGCGATTGTTTTAGCCCGTCCAAG
Source organism: Penium margaritaceum (assembly GCA_023375785.1). Classification (NCBI taxonomy): domain Eukaryota; kingdom Viridiplantae; phylum Streptophyta; class Zygnematophyceae; order Desmidiales; family Peniaceae; genus Penium; species Penium margaritaceum. The sequence continues at coordinate 18,994 of SZWC01015276.1, forward strand.
GACTTCCGTACCTTGCACACCTTGCCCTCCGGCGCCTCCACCCCCTCTGGCACCTCCATGTAGATCTCTTTGTCTATGATGCCATTGAGGAAGGATGTCTTTATGTCCATTTGATGGAGCTCCATGTCCTTCGCGGCCGCCACCGTAAGGATCGCCTGGATGCTTGTAAACTTGGCGACGGGAGTGAACGTCTCATCGTAGTGCTCGCCCTTACGCTGTTGGTATCCCTTTGCCACCAGCCACGTCTTTCAACCACACCTTCCTTTGTGAACTTGGTTTTAGAGACCCCCTTTGAGCCAATGACCTTGGCATCTTTCGGCCTGTCAACTAGCTCTCACGTGCCATTTTCTGTGATGGACGCCAGTTCCGATTTGATGGCTGCATCCCATTGATCCCCTTCAAGCCGTGCAAGCGCCTCTTGTATGGTATTCGGCTCCGTTGATGCAGCCAACATGCACCGCGTCATGCCGATCCATCGACTGGTGCTTGCGTTGAAGTGCTTCCCCGCTTTTTGCTGCCTCCCGCTGTGGCGTGGTAGTTTTGGTGGTGCATCGTCGCTCTGCTGCGATCCCTCCGACTCAGCATGCTCCGATGAATCATCGACTGGACACCTCCCCAAGGATCTCTCCAACTCTGGCAAAACATTGCCCGAACGACCGGCACGTCCGGTGGATTTTCCACCGACGCCCGATGCAGAGTCTGTCGGGAGTGCGCGCCTTGGTATCCTAGGTGAATCATCTGCCGGATCCTTCCAGTGGATCTCCTCATCATCTTGATTGTCATCGGAGTGCTCCGTGTCAGCTGCCACGGCTGGTGCACCTTCGCGCTCTGATGCCGCATCCTCAACTTCGGCGTCCGCCGGCTCCTTCTTATGATTAAGGAGCTGGAACCACTCCCCCGTCTTTGGGGAGTCCACCACGCCCACGTCGTTGCTGCTGATGTAGCTATGCTGCTTGTCAAACTCGACATCTCGGCTATGGATTACCTCCCCCTTGCGCATGTCGTACAGCCTGCATGCCTTATGCACGCTCTCGTAGCCAAGGAAGAGATATGACTTTGCCCGCGGCTCCAGCTTCTATCGCGCCTTTGGGCAGCCTGCACCACTGCGTGCGCCTTGTACCCAAATACTTTCAGGTGTGTGACACTTGGCTTGCGCCCGCTCCAAACCTCCTGCGGCGTCTTCCAGCTGCTCCTCCACTTGAGCATTGCTGTAGGAGTGAGGTTGATGGTGTAGCTCGCCGTGCGTACAGCTTCTGTCCAGAAGCTTCGCGGCAATTCCGCATTCACCAACATGGTCCTTACCATGTTTAACACCGTATGGTTCGCCCGCTCCGCCACGCCATTTGACTGAGGCGAATACGGTGTATTTTGTTCCCAGTTTATGCCCTACTGCTTCATTCACCCGCTACAATCCACGTACTCTCCGCCGTTGTCGTTGTGTAGCACTCTGACCTTCCGGTCCATCTGCCTCTCCACCGTGGCGACATACTCCTTCAGCCGGTCCAGGAACTCGCCTTTCCGTTTCATGAAGTACACGTAGAGTTTTCTGCTGTAGTCATCTATGAAGGTGACAAAGTAACGCGCGCTGCTCTTTGATGCCGTCTTGAATGGTCTGCACACGTCGCTGTGTATGACCTCCAGCAGGTCCGAGGCACGATTCACGTTCTCGTTGAACGGTTTGCGCCGCGCCTTGCCCAAAATGCAAGGCTTGCACTTTTTGTGCTTTGCTGCATGTCGCCTCTTCTGCACCGTCGATGATGAGGCCGCTTACCAGCTAACGTTTTTCCATCTCCTTCACGATTGCAATCTAGGAATACCCCAGTCGTCGGTGCCAGAGCTCCAAATCAGCTCCCCCTCCTTTGGCCAGGTTGACGGTGCGTTCTTGCGAGTCTGTTGAATCTTTCGCCGGGGGGATCACCTTGCTCTCCACGATGTAGAGGCCTCCCTCGCACTTAGCCTCCAGCACGGACTCGACACCACCATCCTTTCGCACGACTGCCCCTCTTCTCCTGAAGAGCACCTCGTACCCCTTGTCAGTCAGGCAACTGACACTTGGAATGTTAGCCAAGCCAGGTACGTGCTGCACGTTCTTGATCATGCGCTGCACCCGCTTCCCACCAACCACCATCTCCACGTCCACGTCTCCTTGGCCAGTCGCCGGCTCGACCTTGTCGTTCGCGACCACCATGGACTTGCTGGACTTAGTGTAGTTGATGAACCAGACCCTCTCGACCTGGGTGTGCTCCTCGGCTCCGGAGTCAAGGCATTGCCGGTTAGCCTTCTTGAGGTAGTGGTTCTGAGTGCCGTTGAGGAGTGCACTCTTGCCTTTAGCGTCCTTGCCGCCGGCCTTTGCCTCCTCGGTGCACTCACGGGCCCAGTGGCCCTCTTTGCCGTAGTTGTGGCATGCACCCTTCTTGGCGCCCTTCTTGCCGCCGCCATGTCCGCCACCTCCCTTGGCGCCGCTTCCGCCACCATGCATTTTGGTGACGAGGACCGATGAGGACGACGAGGACTCCCCGCAGCTCCATCGCTGCGCCTCATTGCAGATGTATTCTGTGACCGCGCCATAGGTGAGCTTGTCCTCTGTCCATCCTCCCAAGACTGTGATGAGAGGGCGCCAACTCTCAGGAAGAGCCATGAGGAGGGCCATCGCCTGCAGCTGTGTGTTGATCTTCCATCCCACGTTGTTGCACTGTGAGGCGATGATGACATAATCTCCCTCCTCGATTCTCACTATCAGGAGTCGCTTCATGGCAAAGATTTTATTTACCAGCGACTTGGATTGATGGATGGTGCAAAGTTTTTGCCAAGCCTCAGCCGCCAGCTTGCAGCCTTGGAAGTAGCCCCACTACGACTCAGCCATCCCGGACACCAGCAGCATGAGCGCCTTCGTGTTCTTCTTTGCAAAGGCCTCCTGCTGCGCTTCCGTCGTTGTCGCTTCGTTGAGGACTTCGGTTCCCAACATGAAATGCAACATACCCTGATGTGCAAGGTGGATCTCGAAGTGCCACCTCTATAGCCCAAATCTAAGGTCACCCGCATACTTCTGGATGGGCTGTGTCTCCTTCTGCGCCATTGCGCAGTCTTCAACTCCGGGACCTCAGAGTTTGACGGCGATGGCGTCCCCGACGACAATCCCGTCCGTCGCGAAAGCCGTTAACGATTTGTAGACTGGTCAGGGCTGTGGGCCCATAACCCTTTGTCAGAAACCGGGGTGCGGTTCCAACATGGCTCGACGGGTCTTCTGTGCTCACGGCTATGTTTTGTGCGGGTGGTTCTGAGTCCAAGCGTGAGCTTTCTGGCCGCCTCACGCTATGTTTGTGGCAGTTGAAGAAAAATGTGAGACAATGACTTTTGCGAAGGGCAGAATACGATTTTGCATTAGTTTTTTAACATGGACATGATCTGAACATTTGTAGCTCATGAGCTCTCCAACGCACCAAACTGTGCGCGATTCAGATCACCGTAGCTCCCGCTACGTCAGCCGAAGCGCAGCATCGCAAATCAGCTGCTCACTCGGCGGCGCGCACCACGTCGCCCGCCGAGGCGCCCTCACACATCAAGGACCCATCAAAACGCCATTTCGGAGGCGCAGATGTCCCTACGTGTAGCGGCAGTGCCGCTTGCGCCTTTGGGGCCTGTTTCGATGTGTTAATCATCGTGCTTGGTGATGGAGATTGATGCGGTTAGAAACCTGTTCGAGGACCTGCTGTCAGGATTTTGAGTGACAAACTGTACTACTGAGTTTCAAACTCCGAGCCAGGATTTTGGCTAAGTCCATCAGTAACAAACTACACTCCTGAAATCCGGCGGATCATCCACCGGACGCCTCGGCAGATCTTCTGGAGCAAAATCCCCAGATGGCATTTTGTTACTCGTTGCGGTCAATTATTCACCGGAAGGCAAACTGGCCGGCTCCCAAAGCCACTGCGCACACCCCAACTTTGGAAGTCCATATCTCCCTCGTTACTAGTCCGATACTGGTGAAACAACTTCCACCGGATTAAGCGACTCGTCAAATTTCAGGTTCAATCCTCCATTTTAGGATCCAAGCAATCCTCAAGTTGCCAGATATGTCGACGAGGCATTTCCTCTCTCTCGCGGCTCGTCGGCACCTCCCGGCGCCGCACTTGGGCATGCAAAAGGGCAATCTTCAACAATAAGCAATAACATTGATTGTAAAAGCGATGTCCAGATGGGTGGTGCCATACAGGTACGTGAGCGTCCCTACAATGGACTGAAAGGCGACGACGGACTCGGGCTCACCCGACGCGATACCATGGGCAACACTGAGGGCGAGCAAGGTGCCTGGCGGCATGGGAGAGGAGGCAGTGGGAAGGGGTCGCGATAGGTCTACAACAGAGGAGAAGTGGTCAACAAGAGTGAGGATATAACGCTCCTGATAGATAAGGAGAGAGCCAGGAAGACGCTCGAGCTACATCTCGATAAACATGGTCGCGAGGCCAAGGTCTTTCATGCGGTATGCCAAGGAGAGGAGGCCCTTGGCCGCGACGATTGCAGAGGAGGACGGTGAGGTGATGAGCAGGTCATCGACGTACACCAGAGTGAAGGCGGGTACCACAGGCATGCCCCCAACGAAGAGGAAAGGGTCGGACTGGCTGGGACAAAAACCTACACGTACAAGGGTGGAGGCGTGCTCCTCGCTCTAGCAATTAGGTGACTGGCGAAGACCATATAGTGCACAACGGAGAGGCACACCTTCTTGGAGCCATCAGAAAACCAGGAGGCTGAACCATGTAGAGCTCCTCCTTGAGTCGGCCGTGGAAAAAGGCATTGTTCACATCCTTATGATGAAACTCCCACTGGAAGGAAGCGACTACACAGATGACGACCCGGCTTTTCGTAAAGCGACCGACCGGGGCGTAGGTGTCACCGAAGTCAACGCCAGGGATCTGGGAGTACCCCTTGGTGGTGACGCGGGCCTTGTACTGGTCGAGAGCGCTTGTGGCGGTGAAATTTCTACAGAGAATTCACTTGTCCTTGATTGCAATGTGACCAGGGGGAAGGTCAACAAGCTCAAGGACGGTGTGGTCGAAGAGCCTAACTCTGCCATGCACGTTGTGTGCCAGGCAGCGGTGTTTGGATAAGAAAGGGCATTGGCAAGCATGAGAGGGTCAGAGTCGTCAGCGGGTGGGGGGCAAGAGGTCGCAGGACCAGTGGAGGTGATACCAAGAGCGCGAGAAACAGTCGTGGGAGAATTGACAAAGTGGTGGTCTGTGCTGGCATCCAACACGTGGAAAAGCTGAAGGTGAAAGAATAGACGACCATGGGCATGACCCGGGTGAAAGATGTACGGAAGGAGAGTGTGGGATGCGGAGGCAAGAGACGGGGAAGAGAAAAGACATGAGACCGTGAGGGAGGGGACCAACGGGGTGGTCAGTGAAGAAAAGGGAAGGGGAGGGGGGAGGGCGCGGACACTGAGAACATTACTGAAGAGTCCGGGCAGGAGAAGGACGGGGCCGGAGTGGGACGGCACAAGAGAGAGGCCGAAGGAGACGGGGTGACAGGCGAGGCGGGAGAGCGTGCGGGAGAAGGAGAGGAGGCAGAGTAGGACGTGGGTGCGGGGAAGAGGAGGAAGAGGACGGAGGCGGGGGCAAGAGGGACAGAGGGAGAGCAGGGATGGAGGAGCCAGAGAGGAGGGATGTGGTAGGAGAAAGCGTAGGTGGACACACAAGAGAAGGGGATGGGGGGAGAGAAATTAGAGGGACGATGAGACAAGTAAGAGCTAGAGTAGTACAGGAGCGAGTGCGAGAGGAGACAGGAGAATGGGGAGGAGGAGTAAACACAAGGTGAGATGGAGGAAGAGGGAAGGAGGGGGGAGGAGAAGGAGGAGGATTATGGGGGGGATAGGGGAAGAGGAAGTAAGGGGGGAAACAGGGACAACAGATGGAGATGGGGGAAGAATGGGGAGCCGAGCCCAAGCAGCGTGCTCGCGTATCCAGGAAGAAGGTGGACAAAAGCACGAGACGGCGGTAACGAAGCAGGGACGGCACCTTGTCCACTGCCTAGCTGGCTAGCTACACATACAGACAAGGCATGCACTAGTCTGTGGAGTATGTCCCCTTGGTCTGTTCTGAGATGGGCCAGGAATGCACTGCCCATAATGGGTATGTCCCCTGTGGCTCATCACAGGAACCATACCTTTTTGGCATGGTTGAATAGGCACCGGAGTCTCAAACGAGAGGTCGCGGGTTCAAACCCTGCGACGGCCGCAATTTTCTTTGTGGCCAAAACTGGGGCAGGAAGCTTCTAGGAAGCTTACTAGAGCCTGGCTTGAGGATGANTGGAGTATGTCCCCTTGGTCTGTTCTGAGATGGGCCAGGAATGCACTGCCCATAATGGGTATGTCCCCTGTGGCTCATCACAGGAACCATACCTTTTTGGCATGGTTGAATAGGCACCGGAGTCTCAAACGAGAGGTCGCGGGTTCAAACCCTGCGACGGCCGCAATTTTCTTTGTGGCCAAAACTGGGGCAGGAAGCTTCTAGGAAGCTTACTAGAGCCTGGCTTGAGGATGATACTTGGCGGTCTAAGGACGCGCCAAGTAGGACTGTAGGTTGAGGTTGGCTCCAGTGGAGTCACTACAAGCAGAAGCTTTAGCAAAGCTCTGCAAGTATAAAAGCCTGTACCTTGCATGCATCCATTTATAGTTCTTGCCATTGAGACTCCTCACAAAGTGTCCAACCAAAGGTAGACACTAAAGACCAACATGCGAACTTTGTGAGGTTGCAAACCAAACGAACCTAAAGTGTGGATCCCTCGTTCGAGGGTGATATGTTATCTTGGTTGCAATACCAAGAGCGGTTGGCGGCCTCCCATGTCGGGACCCGTTTTCTAGACCGTTGCTATCTGGCGCATTGACAAAGGGTTATGGGTCCACACTTCTTGTTCTAAGGCACGCTTCTAAGACCGACTAGCGCGCGGTCTTACAGGGCACACAGGTACAACAGGTACACGAAGATCGCACGGCTCCAATCTGCTCCATCGGCTCCATCGGCTTCTTCAGGTAGGGTGCGCGCATGTGGAGGACTAGGGGACGAGGAACAACTCTGCCCATGTTGGACAAGACCCTCGAGCCCCAACGAGATTAAGCTCTACCCCTTTTTAGAAGGTGGTACAACCCTGAGTCCGTTCTCTCATGACGGCACCATCGCCTGAGGTGATCATTGGTGGGAGGGGTATGCAACGGAACAAACTACACCTTTGACAACGGTCGCAGTCAGCAGCCTCATCAGCCTCATCGGCCTCAACAAAGCAGAGTAGTAGCGAAGCAGAGAAGACGAGTAACCGCAGGAAATGGCAGATCCGACTCATGCCCGCCTTGAGGCGGGTATGTCCAAATTCACATGGACAGGATTTCCCTTGTGGAAATGGCAGTTTGAGATTTTCATAAACCTGCGTGGCTACCTCGACATCCTAAAAGTAACCAAGACAGCACCCGCCGATGCGACGGTGACGACGCATGGGGCTGACCTTGCGGCATGGACGATGAAGAACAACATGGCTGTCGCCATACTTGTGACGCCCATCAACGAGACTCAACACTCTCACATCACAGGATGCTTGTTGGCTGCCAAGGCCTACGCAAAGCTCTCACGCGTGCATCAATCGAACGCCCTAGAAAACTGACTCTTCATCTTCCAACGGTTGATGTCGATGAGGGTGAGCGAAGGATAATCGATATCCGCATTTGTGCAGTCATTCGACAACGTGCTGCAAGAGGTCCAACAAATGGAATGGAAGCTCGACTCCAACATGCGTGCCATGATCCTTCTAATGGCGCTACTGGAAAGCTCGTGGTCCTTGATCACCGTATTTGGCGATTGGAAGGAGGAGGATCTGACGTATGAGGCTGTCGTCAAACACGTCCGCAACGAGTCCATGCGACGCAGTGGCAATGAGGCAAACATCTCAGCATATGCCTCTCGCTTCGGTGGACAAGGTGCAAGCTCTCGCTCCAGTCAAGGCAACAACGGAAGCGGTGGCGGTGGAGGGAAAGGCAACAGTGGCGGGAAGAGTTCCAAGAAGCCCGGCAACTGTCACAACTGTGGCAAGGCTGGGCACTGGGCTAGGGACTGCCGTAATCCCAAGAAAGAAGGCGGGAACAAAGGTGGGAAGGAGAAGAAGGAGCTCACCAACATGATGGCTAGGGGGCTGCCCATGAAGGGGGCAGCGATCCTTAGGCCCGGGGCATTTGCCCTTGACTCAGGCACCAACCACCACTCATCAAAAGAGAAGGGTGGATTTGTCTCCATGGCCGAATCTGTCATGCACATCAAGTGTGCAAACGGCGGCGTCGTCCAAGCCATGGGCGAAGGGGACAAGGTGATCACGTTCAATGTGAACAGTATGGAAAAGGTGGTCAACCTTCAAAAGGTGGTGTACATGCCCTCCTTCGCAGCCAACTTGCTGTTCGTCTCACAAATCACCGAAAACATGACAGTGGTGTTCACCAACAAGGAAGCGGTGGCCCTAAAAAACGAGGACATCCAGATTTTGTACACAAAAGACAACCTTATGCTTCAAGTTTCAAGAGTCAACGGCCTCTACATGCTACAAACCAAAGTCACCAAGATGTCGGATGAGGGACTCGCATGTGCCACCAAGACAGTGGCACCAGAGCCAAAAGATAAACCGCTGGTAACCATTGCGGCCGCCACATCAACCAAAGACACTGATGCTGAGTTGTGGCACCGGCGATTTGGCCACGTGGCCAACAGTACACTACAGAATATGTAGGAGCAAGAGGTAGTCCACGGAATGTAAGGGTGCACCATGAAGCATGGTGAAGAGTATACATTGTGTGAACCATGCCTCCAAGCGAAGGCAAAGAAGAAGCCGTTAAGGAGAGGAGATCAAAGAGCAGAGCATGTCTTGGAATTGATACATAGTGACGTGTGTGGACCCTTTCACACACCGTCTAATGGAGGAAGTAAGTACTTCCTGACCTTCATCGATGACCACAGCCGCAAGTTGTGGATCTACTTCCTCAAAACAAAGGGAGAGGTCAAGGAGAAGCTCCTCGAGTTCGTCGCCATGGTGGAGCGGCAAACATCCAAGAAAGTGAAGTCGCTCCGAAGTGACAACGGGGTGAGTACGAGGCATGCAAGCCTTGGCTCAAGCATCATGGCATCCGCCACAAGCAACCACCCCTTACAACCCCCAAAGCAGTGGCATTTTTGAGAGGATGAACCAGACCCTACTCGGCATGGTGAGGAGCATGCTCTTCGACACCAAGCTCCCACCTCACTTTTGGGCTGAAGCAGCAACAACGGCTTGCTACCTCTTGAACCTCACACCAGCGTCAGCCTTGCGGAAGCGTGGAAAGGAGCAAGACACCCCACAGGAAGCATGGTCGGGAAAGAAACCTAACGCATCTCATCTGAAGGTGTTTGGGTCAAGTGCATGGGTGAAGATCCAGTCGGGAGAAGATGGAGGCAAGCTGGACGCACGTTCCAGGAAGTGCGTCATGGTTGGGTACGACACATCACACAAAGCCTATCGGCTTTGGGACCAGGCAGCAGGCAAGCTCGTGAGGAGCCGCGACGTCGTGTTCAACGAACGCACCCTTGGAAAGGGAGAGCTGCTGGACCCGATACTCGCTCCCAAAGCGGGAGAGTGGATAGTGTTGCTTGAGTCCGGAGACCAAGCACCCGACAACTGCCTCGCTTTTCCAGCATGTAGTGGGAATGGGAGAGTAGCTGTGGAGGATGATGCATCATCAGACATGGAGAAAGATGCCGAGGCCTTCGGAGCTTCCGAGTTTGACTTGGAGTCTAACGACTCTTCTGACGATGACAACGACGACGATAAACCACCACCTGTGGAAGCACCAGCACCAAAGCAAGAAGCCACACCAGCACCCCAACGTAGTTTGCGACCAAAGAAAGCACCTTTGCGGTATGAGGATGATTGGACCGGCCTTAGCGGGTCCTGCATGGCTCAGGGAGAGCCATCCACAGTGGCGGAGGTGATGAATGGCCCAGATGCGGCCAAATGGAAGGAGGCAGTGGACAGCGAGCTCGCGTCCATTGCTGAGAACGGCACGTGGGTGCTGGTGGATAGACCCGACAAGGCTCACGTGGTGGGATCCAAGTGGGTCCTCCGAGTGAAGAAGAAGCAAGACGGAAGCATCGACAAGTTCAAGGCAAGGGTAGTGGCTAAGGGGTTCTCTCAATGCCCGGACTCCGAATACGATGAGACGTTCGCGTCCGTCGTGATCTTTGCCTCCATCCACTCTCTCCTTGGCATTGCAGCCACAAAGAACCTGGAGATACACCAGATGGAAGTCAGGACAGCTTTTCTTTATGGGAAGCTTGACAAGGAAGTGCTGATGGAGGTGCCCGAAGGAGTCGAAGCTCCCAAGGGCAAGGTGTGCAAGTTGGTGAAAGCGCTCTACGGGCTGAAACAGGCCCCACGGATGTGGTACAAAGAAATGGACGGTTTTATGACCGGTCTCTCCTTCGTGCATTGCCAGAATGACCCGAGCGTGTACGTGCGCGATGATGGGAGAGGGCTAATGCTGGCTGCGTTGTACGTGGATGATCTGATCATCTGCTCATCTTCGGTCGAGCTGTTGGATGAGATGAAGTCTGACCTCAGCAAAAGGTTCGAGATGAAGGACATGGGTCCTCTTGAGTACTAGCTCTGGATTGCCATCCACCGCAACCGAGTAGCAGGCACCATCAAACTCAACCAAACCAAATACATTGGTGAGGTAGTGAAGCGCTACCACATGGAAGACTGCAAACCTGCCAGCACCCCAATGACGACGGATACAAAGATAAAGCCCTCCATGTCGCCAAGCAACGGAGCAAAACAAAGGGAGATGCAAGACATCCCCTACCAGTCCGCCGAGGGTAGCATCATGTACGCCATAGTAGGGACTCGTTCGGACATCTGCTATGCTCTGGGACAAGTGAGCAGATTTGTGGCCAATCCTGGGCCACAACATTGACATGCAATCAAGCGCATCTTGCTCTACCTACAGAAGACACGTCACATGGGCCTCGTCCTTGGAGGCCAAGAAGGAACGGAACCCCTTCGCCTAAAGTGCTACACCGATGCTGACTGGGGAGCAAAACCTCGACGATAGGAAATCCACCTCTGGATACGTGTGCATCTTGAATGACACTGCCATCTCATGGGCCAGTAGGAAGCAGGATTGTGTTTCCGTGTCCACGGCTGAGGCAGAGTATGTTGCTCTGTCTGAGTTGTGCAAAGAGACTCAGTGGCTGCGCAGCCTCCTTGGCGAAATGACAGTGCCACAGAAGGGTGCCACGGTCGTACACATGGACAATATGAGCGCCATCTCGATGGCTGAAGACGAGATCATCTCTCGGCGAACGAAGCACATCGACATACATTACCACTACTCACGTGACCTGGTCATCTAGAACGTGGTGGACTTGCAGCACTGCGGAACAAAGAGCGTGCTTGCTGACTGCATGACCAAGCCGCTGGAGAGGGACTTGTACTATGCAGGCATTCGTGGATTCGGCATGAGGAGTGCGGCAGAGGAAGGGTGAGCCCCAAGGCATTGATGGAACCCACTAAGCGCCAGATGGACAGAGGTGCAAGGGAGAGATTTGTTAGAATAGTATGCACCTTGTCCACTGCCTAGCTGGCTAGCTACACATACAGACAAGGCATGCACTACTCTGTGGAGTACATCCCCTTGGTCTGTTCTGAGATGGGCTAGGAATGCACTGCCCATAATGGGTATGTCCCCTGTGGCTCATCATAGGAACCATACTTTTTTGGCATGGTTGAATAGGCACCGGAGTCTCAAACGAGAGGTCGCGGGTTCAAACCCCGCGACCGCCGCAATTTTCTTTGTGGCCAAAACTGGGGCAGGAAGCTTCTAGGAAGCTTAATAGAGCCTGGCTTCAGGATGACACTTGGCGGTCTAAGGACGCGCCAAGTAGGACTGTAGATTGAGGTTGGCTCTAGTGGAGCCACTACGAGCAGAAGCCTTAGCAAAGCTCTGCAAGTATAAAATCTTGTACCTTGCATGCATCCATTTACAGTTCTTGCCTTTGAGACTCCTCACAGAGTGTCCAACCAAAGGTAGACACTAAAGACCAACATGCGGACTTTGTGAGGTTGCAAACCAAACGAACCTAAAGTGTGGATCCCTTGTTCGAGGTTGATATGTTATCTTGGTTGCAATACCAAGAGCGGTTGGCGGCCTCCCATGTCGGGACCCGTTTTCTAGACCATTGCTATCCGGCGCATTGACACGGGCGGGCAAGGAGAGGAGGTAGGAACAAGGAGAGCCGTAGGCGGGGGAGGACATGGGGAGAGAACGGGAAGGGGGAGGAGGGTCGCACGGGCAAGTACGCTATGGAGGGGAGATAGGGGTGCGGGATGAGGGGGAGGCGGATCAGGCGGGGACGGTGGACGGGGTGAAAGTAGGGTGGGAGGAACAGGGTCACTCGGGGAGCCATCCGGGTAGGTAGGAGGTGGAGCATCATCCTCGGGAATGTCCTCAATGGAGAGGAGGACGGGTTCGGGGCACCGAGCGGGGACGGGCGCATGGGGGGAGCCAAGTGCCTGAGCAGTAGTCAAAGCGGGGGGAACAGGCGGGGGCAAACGTTGAAAAGCGAGGGGAGAAGGAGGGGAGAGAACTGGCAATACTAAAAGGGTAGGAAGAGGGGAGACGGACGGTGCGCCACCACGACGATGTGACAAAGGCAAGGGAGGAGGGGAGGACACGAGGCACTCACGGGGGAGGGGCTGGAAGCACGAGAGTGGGCACGGGTGGCGTAGGGAGCACGGAGGATGGAGACAGAGACGGGGGCACAGGGGGCACGACAGTCGCGGGAAGGAGAGTTTACAAGGGAAACAAGGCATCGGTGGTGGTGGGGACCGCGACCGGGGAAGTGGAGGGAGCTGACGGGACGAGGGGAGGGGAAACGAGAGGTGGAGCGGGCACAACCAACAGGGGAAGACAGGGACGAGGGAGGAGGTGAGAGGGAGGGAAAGATTAAGTGGAAAGGCTAGTAGGGATAATGAGGGAGGAAGGAACAGTGATAGGAGACACTAGAAGAGGCTCGAGAGACGGTGGAAACCTAATACAGATGAGACTGTCAGTGGAGTAGGCAGTGGCGGAGGTTGGAGACAGAAGAGAACGGTCTGCATAAAATTTGTTGTATTTTAGTTACTCAAAGAAGCAAGCATTACATGACATGACTCGACGATGCGATGCGCAACAGGATCCTAGAATCGATGTGCTCGGGAGCACTAATCAACACCAAGATTGACACACAGACGACTAGGCGGATCGATCTTGTCGAACCAAGAAGGAGGGTGCAAGATAGACAGTGGCCATGGTGCTCTACACCACGGCCTGGCTGAGGTCCGTGCGCCGACCAAAGAAAAGCTCAAGTGGCATGGTGTTGGAGCAAGTGGACCGTGCGGAATCTGGTTCCATACCAAAGTGCGGTAGCGTACAGCCTCAGACTTGAATCTCCGTCCACGGTCAAGGAAGCCGGCCTCAGCCATCATGGTACGAATGCCCTCCATAAGAGTGCGGTTTTAACATTCTGCGACCCTATTCTACCGAGGAGAATAGGGGACGGAGAGCTCATGAACAACTCCCTTACGATAATAAAGGGCCACGGTGTCACCGAAGAACTCACCGCCACAATTGGAGCAAAAGTGGAGGAGCTGGTAATGACTCTGGTACTTGACAGATGCGTACCATGAGTGGATGGTTAGTGCAACATCACTGTTTTTCCAGAGAAAGAAAACCCACGTGAAGTGGGAGTAGTCGTCAATCAAGCTGATGATGTACTTGGTGTGCTCAATAAGGGACTCATCCTGGAGAGGACTAAGGATGTCGGCATGGACCGGTTTGAGGGGTGTAGAAGTGCAGGAGGAGGAGGTCAAAAAGAGGAGATGATGCATCTTACCAACTACACAAAAGGTGCAATGAGCAGTGTACGGGGCACGGAACGAAGGGTCGTACAATCCATCGGCCCGGAGGGAACGAAGGAGAGAGGTAACGGTAGAAGCCGTGAGATGAAAAAGGCGAAGGTGAAGGAAATGTTGACTGGGCAGAGCGAGAGAGGAAAACAAGCGCGACAACATCGACCGTGTAGTCAGATACAGAGTGGGGGCCAAGAACCTGATACATTCCCTCACTAGGAGAACGGCGACCATGAAGAACAACACGCCCATTGGCCCCATCAGTGACAACGATGAGACCGAGCGCATAAGTGGTAGAGAAGCCGCAAATATCGAGCACGGGGATAGAAAGGAGGGAGAAGTCAGAGACAGGAACATACAGAACAGAGGACAGGGACAAGTCACCAGCAAGGGAAATCAAGCAGACAGTGCCAACACCAAGAACATGCAGGGGTACTCCATTGCCGGTGAAGACGGCCATGATAACAGAAACATGACTGAACGACATGAAGAGCTCACGGACAGGGCACATGTGATGAATGGCGGCTCCGTCAACGACCCCAAGACAGAGAGAGGACACGCTCAGTACCAGAGAGAAGGCAGTAGGCAGTCGTGTGAGGAGACATGCTCTCTGACGAAGAGAGCGATGAGGAGAGAGGACGAACCTGTGAACCGGCCTGAGGCAAACGGACTATAAAATAGGGCCGACACAATAGCACCTGTCGTCTACTCCTAGTATTTCAGGTAGGAGAAGATATCACCCTCAGGATCACGGTTCTACACTGAACAACTCCTAGGCAATCCCTTGCTAGCAATTGTGTCCACTTAACACTTGGTCACTTTTGCGCGAGGTGCTAGTCAAAGACTAACTCCTGGGGCTTAGACCAACCAGTGTCTTCTTTATACTGCTCCTTAGTTGGACAACTCTATGAGGAGAATCTAAGGCCAGATTGTGTAATTAGAATGAGGAATCAGCCTGGTACATATTGTCCTAGGCCTGGTGCCTGAGGTGTGTTCGTAGTGGCACTTTTGGAGTGGCCACTCCACACCACCTCACCAGCTCGCCAATTGGCACATCCACTGACCGCCAAGTGGCACATCCTCCTCATGCATGGAGAAATGTCTAAGAAACTCCCTGTATGTAGGAAGGTCAAAAACCTTCCTGCACACATCAAGGCTTGATCGTAGGACTTGTTGTCGCTAAGTCCAACATGTGACAACAAGTCGCAGTCTGGTGTCTCGCTTGAACTTGCACCACGAAGAAGATTTGGGGGACTTACTCCAAAGGAGCAGTGCATGCCCAACCTGTCCGTTAATCGATAGCACTGGCCATGGGGCATAAAAGAACAACAATCTCTCCCTTGCACCTCAGGCCACCTGCTGTGGTTACTTTCATTCGCATGAACCCGTAGCTTTGTGTTGTGTTTGTGCACATCAGCTGTCTTTGTTTTTAGTTCTCTTCCCTGCGTCCACCATGCCGATTCCTCGACCGCCTGCAAGATGCAAGTCACTGCCTAGCGGTTTTGTCAAGAATTCCGTAAGAATTTTCTTGGTTGAGACGTGTTCCAGTTCCACGTTACCCTTGGCGACAAGGTCACGTGAGTAGTGGTACCGAATATCCATGTGCTTTGTACGCTGGGAGATCATGTCATCCTCTGCCATGGCGATGGCACTCTGGTTTTTGATGCGGATAACTGTTGCTTCCTCTTGTGGTACCTTGATCTCATCAAGAAAACTACGAAGCCATTGTGTTTTCTTTCACACTTCAGAGAATTCAATGTACTCCACCTCAGTAGTAGAAAGCATGATGCAGTCCTAGTTCCTGCTCGCCCATGAGACCGCACAACCGCTGAGAAGGCAGACAAAAATTGAGGTGGACAACCTGTCATCAATCCGCCCTCCCCAGTCCGCGATACTATAGCACGTCAGTCACAGCGAGTCTGATCCTTCTAGACCTCCAAACCAAAGTCCCACATGCTGAGTCTTTTTGAGGTAGCAAAAAATCCACTTCACGGCTTGCCAGTGTTCTGGCCCAGGGTTGGCCACAAACGTGTTAACCTGGCCCACCGCATGAGCGATGTCAGGTCGCGTCCCCACCATCGCATACATGAGGCTTCCAACGGCGGACTGGTACAGAATGTTTTGCATCTCCCGCTGGTCTGCCTCGTTGCTTGGTTACATGGAGGAGGAGAGCTTCCAGTCGGAGGGCATGGGGGTGCTGACAGGTTTGCAGTCCTCCATGTTGTAGCACTTCAAGATGTCCATGATTTAATTGGTCTGGTTGAGCTTGATGGTACCTCATTTGCGATTGCGGTGGACGACAATCCCAAGGCAGTACTCAAGAGGACCCATGTCCTTCATCTTGAACCTATTGGCCAGATTTTTCTTGAGGTCCGTAAGGGCCTCCTGTGAGGAAGAACACATGACTAGATCATCCACATACAACGCCACGAGTAGCAAGCCACGTTTATCCTCCCGCACATAGACGGTGGGGTCATGCTTGTAGTGCGCGAAGGAGATATCTGCCATGAAGTTGTCCATCTCCTTGTACCAGATTCGTGGGGCCTGTTTCAGCCCGTACAACGCCTTCACCAGCTTGCATACCTTACCCTCAGGTGCTTTGACACCTTCCGGTACCTCCATTAATACCTTCTTGTCGAGCTTCGTGTAAAGGAAAGTTGTCTTCACATCCATTTGGTGGATCTCACGGTCTTTGGCGGCAACGATGGCGAGCAGGGACCTGATGGAGGCAAACGTGAAGACCAGTGTAAAGGTCTCATTGTACTCAGATCACGCGCGCTGTGAGAATCCTTTTGCCAGGACCCTTTTCTTGTACTTGTTGATGCTATCAACTTGCTTCCGCTTCAGCCTGAGCACCCAGATTGAGCCCACCGCATGAGCGTTAGTGGATCTTTCCACCAGCACCCATGTACCATTTTCTTCGATGGACGCGAGCTCACTGTCCACCGCCTCCTTCCACTTGGCCGCATCGGGCCTTGCCATTGCCTCAACCACAGTTAGCGGCTCTCCCTGAGTCAAACATGACCAGCTCAGTCCAGTCCAGATTCCGGTGTCAGCGTCGTACTTTGGCATTTTTTGTTGCTACCGTTTGCTGCGACGCTGCATTGCTGGTGCCTCATCTTTGCTTTGCTGTTGCTCCTGTGCTGCTGGCTGTCCTGAAGTTAAGTTTTCCTCTTGTGAAGAGCCACTGGCCTCTGAGCTGGTCTCAGAGGCCTTGGACGTCTCTGAATCTGTGAGCTCGCCACTGTGTCAGACTGCGCAGCCGCTCTCCCTACCACTCCACTATTTTCCACGGCCTGCCACATTGGCACAACTTGCCAGTTTTCGGGAGCTTGGTCTCCTGACTCCAGGAGCACCAGCCACTCTCACTGTGACGGAGCTTGTGTGGGATCAAAAATATCTTCATTTCCTGGTTTCCTCTCGACAAAGGTCATGTCCCGGCTGGTGATGAGTCTTCTTGCTACCAGGTCCCACAGGCCATAGGTCTTGTGGGCTGTCTCATAGCCCACCATCACGCACTCTGCGCTCTTTCATCCAGCTTGCCGCCACCCTCTCCCACCTGGACCTTTACCCATGCGGTGCAGCCGAAGATATTGAGGTGTGATGCATCTGGCTTCTTCCCTGACCATACTTCTTGTGGCGTCATGTGTTGCTTGCCCTTTTTCTTGCCGCACCTGTCCAATGCAGCCGCAGGAGTCAGGTTGACAATGTAGCATGCCGTTCTTGCCGCTTCTGCCCAAAAGCGCAGTGGGAGTTTTTCATAAAATAGCATGCTGCGCACCACGCCGACGATGGTCTGATTCATCAGCTCGGCCACACCCTTGCTTTGTGGTGTGTAGGGAGTTGTGGGCTGGTGGTTGATCCCGTGTTACCGCAACCAGCCCTTGCATGCTTCATACTCTCCACCGTTGTCACTTCGCATTGCCTTCACCTTCTTTCCTGTCTGCCGCTCCACCATGGCGACAAACTCCTGCAACTTCTCTTTGACCTCTCCCTTGTTTTTGAGGAAATAGAATTACACCTTGCGGCTGTGGTCGTCGACGAAGGTCAGAAAGTACTTGCTGCCACCGTTTGACACCGTGTAAAAAGGTCTGCACACGTTGGTGTGAATCAGGTCAAGGGCTGCTTCTGCGCGACGACCGTTGCGCTCAAAGCACTTTCTCTTGGTCTTGCCTTGGAGGTAAGGTTCACACAAGTTACTTTACCCAGTCGCATCCTTTGTGAACCCCTCCATGCCATGGACAAGCTGCTGTTGCTGCATGACTTCGAGTGTGCTCTTTGCAACATGCCCAAAGCATCTATGTCACAGCTCAGCATCTTCGTCCTTGGTGGTAGAGGGTACATTCTGCGTTGCCGTTGGTGTGTTCTCATGCGTTGGTACCGAGACCACTGCCTCTGCCACACTTCCATGACCCTCATCTTCAGAGCTATCTGCTGCAGTTGTCTGCAATACGTAGAGCCCGTCGACCGGTGGAACCAGTGCTACGAGGTCTTTGTTGACGTAGAGGACCCTTATATCTTCGTTCTTGAGGACGACTGCCTTTTTCTGCATGAACACCACAGTCATGTTGTTGTCCACTATTTTTGACACTGACAGAAGGTTTGCTACAAACGAGGGCATGAAGACCACGTCACATAGCCGTAGATCCTTCTCCACACCATTGAGGCTGATGCTCACCAGCTTGTCTCCCACGCCCTTTGCGTTCACAACACTACCGTTTGCGCATCTGAACCGCCGCTCGGTGGGGCCGATGGAGACAAATCCAGCCTGGTCGTTGTTGAAATTTACATAACAAGATCTTTAGGAATCTTGAGAGGTAGTCCACAGATTAATCTGTTGTCTGATGCTTTGCTGAATTTTTGATGATGATCTCTTAGACACGTAACACCACTCACACACACAGAGGCACTCTTGCCTTAGTAATTTCATTGACTGTGCGATTCAAGAGTATGAGCTGAAGGCACAGTTACACGACTCGTCTCACGAGCTTTCCAATGGTGCAAAGCTTGTTAAGAATGATCACGTACAGACGAAGTGACAGGAAATACAAACCTACAGCTAATTAACTGTATATGCTACCTAGCAAAAGAAAAATACAAGTGTTATGTAGTCCGGTATCCTGTGTCTTCGAGGTCTCGGTCACAGGATTATCCGGATGTCGCTCGATGACCTCCGATCATCAGCAGACCGAGGTTGGCGGATGCCCAGCGCCCTCAGTGCAATCCACGGACGAGATCGTCCGGATCTGTGATCACTTTCCATGGTCGTTGATCTTGTCTCGGGCGTAGTCCCGAGAGGAGCTGATCCTCACACTTCTTGATTCATCAGCGGTCCCGATCAACTCGCTCCCCTCGCAATGATTTGTGATCACATGATCCACCTTTAGAAAGAGCAGTGTCTGTCTCGTGCTCCAATCCTTTGCCACGTCAACATACTTGATATTGAGAGGAGCTCATGCTCACACTCTCGCTTAGTCTGCCAGGCCACACACCGTGTTTGCCCGAATCCTACCAGAATCTCTAGCATTCGTTACCACTGATCTGTCAGCTCTCCGGAGCTCTAATAGTATGAGTTGAGTGGGTAGGGCTGTGGATGGATGGATCAATGGGACGCCTAAAGAGGCCTGCCCACAGCCATATCATAC
Source organism: Penium margaritaceum (assembly GCA_023375785.1). NCBI lineage: Eukaryota > Viridiplantae > Streptophyta > Zygnematophyceae > Desmidiales > Peniaceae > Penium > Penium margaritaceum. The sequence continues at coordinate 38,592 of SZWC01015276.1, forward strand.
CCCACCATGTAGGATAGAAAGGAGGGTTGAGAGAGAGAGGGCGAATCTCTCTCTCGGCCCTCTTGTTTCCTTTTTTGTTGTTGTTGTTCCGAGCCCAGTAAGTCATTCGATCGAGGAGATCTGAGGGCTGTCCTTTTTTCAACATTCCCCCCTTGTCGATCCACCACCGATGAGGTTGGAGCCAACAAGTGGAAAAAAGGAAGAAGCCCTCCCGTGAGAGCAAAGCCTGGAAATGGGGGCAAAAGAATGCAGGGCGAGGCACGGGAATGCCTGGTGCAACACTCCCCCCCCTCCCGGGCAAACCGAGCCTCGACAGGGGAAAATGAGAAGCGGGGAGAGTCCGGGACACCAGGAGGAACAAGACGTAGGGTGTATAGTGGGGCGGTGGAACGTTTTAGCCCGGGAGAAGCCCCGTCGGCTGGGGAAAGACCGCACCCAGTAGCACACGCTACCCCGACTCGGGGGAGTGGCCAGCTCCCGCTCATCTGGCCCGAATGGTGAGCTGACAGTGGCAGCCCACCCAACGGGGTCTGAAGTCAAGACAGAGGCCGGTCAGCTTTTAGGTGGAGCAGATTTGCAGGTGCGAGCGATGTGGTCCCCCCCGGATAAGCCTGCACACCGAATCCGGTTCGCGAATCTGAACATGGATTCGGATTCGCGGATCCGAATCCGAGATTCGCGAATCCTAGTGGATTTCCGAATCGAAACGAATCCAACTGTTTGTACATCAGCTACATACTAGTTAACCATATGTGACTTCTAAGCTCTCATTGGAGGCAATGTAATGTTTGGTCATACATTGACATGTCCATTGGCAAGTATCTTCACATTCACATCACAGAAGGCAAAGGAGGAACATGTTATCCATGAACTTAATGTCATTGACCAAAAGCATAACAGCATGCCTGCCATAGACAACTACCACACTAAACAGTAGCATCATCAGTACCATGGCTGCTTGCAAACATCCTCGCATGACGGCATGCCTGCCTTCCTAACAATCCTACTCATCATTGCTGTCAAGAGCATGATCCCCACCATCACCCTCTGCATCACCACCAGCATTGTCGACGTCATCCATGACATCGTCATCATCCAGGCTGTCATCCCCCTCATCCTCCTTCTCTTGCTGTGCAACATGTGCCGCTCGGCGGAGGAGATTGACACGCCTCTCCTCTTCCTCCAACTCCGGGGCAACATCGCCGTTGGGTGTGACTGGAAAGTTGACGAGGAGAGGATCGTTCACCCAAGACTTCAACAACATGAGGTTTTCGATGGTGAGGTCAACAAGCGACTGGCGGAAATCAGTGATCACGTGGCGCCTGAGAGAGAAAAGGCGCTCGGACGGAGTGCTGGTGGCCGGAACGGCAAACAGGTCCAACGCCGCGAGGTGGAATGACGGATACATCTGCTCGTGCTTCCTCATGTACTTCATGATGTTGCACGACCGGCCCTTCTTCACGTCCTTAGCCCAACACTCCACTTCCATGTCCAATGAAGAAGGCTAGAGTGTGATTTGAGGCTCCTGGGGTTCAGCGAAAATGTCAGCACCGGCGTCCTCAAGGGCGGCGGCCAGGACACTGTGGTCCTGTCGAAGACGCTCACTTCGGCGGGGCTGGACCTGTCCACCTGCAGCGACGGCACTGCCTTCTGAGGCCTGGTTTTTGTTTCCTGCACACAGTGAACAACCCCGCATTAGACTCATTCTCTAGCACTAGTTATATGGCAAAGTGTAGCATGAGATAGCAAATGTTATATACCTGTTGTTGAGGAGGATGTTGCTGCGACGTCACTGCGAGCCTGAGAAGAAGAGCCACCAGTAGTCGCGGCTGCAGCTGCAGCTGCTGTTGCAGTAGCAGCAGCAGCCTCCACAGCTGCTGCTGCTGCCGCAGCTTCCTCTTCGCGGCGTTGCATCACCTTGGCGTTGTACGGGCGGAGCAGGTCAACGACCTTCAACTGCAGCTGCGCGGCATTGCTGATGCCGACCTTTGGGTGCACGCGCTCGTAGAAGCGTAGGCGGAATCTTGGGTCAATGGCCGTGGCCAGCACGTGGCGTTCGCTGCACAGTTTCACGTACTTCTCCAGTTTGGTCGTTGTGGCGACAATGCCCTCCTTCAGCTCCAGAAGCAACTGCTCCTTGCAGTCCAGTCTCCCGGCATTCCCACGCCGCTTGCTCTTCCTCTCGGCCGCCAGCGCCTTCACGTGCCAAACCTGCATCTTCTCAAGCAGTGATGCGTAGAACGGGATCACTAGTGACAGCGTCGGGTAGGAAGAGCCAGATATGTCGTCTGTGAAGCTCTTGAAAGGCTTCAAGATGACTGTGACCAGGCCGATGAGCTCCCAGTCGTCGAAAGTCAGCTTCAAGCTTGCTCCGTCGCGCCCGAACTCGGTGAGCCAACTCTCCAAGACGTCCTTGATTGCTATCACGCGCTCGCACATGTCGAGTGCACTGTTCCAACGTGTTTCCGTGTCCAGATGGAGGGACAAGTACTTCAGTCCCGCCTCCTTCACCGCCTCCTGCAGTGACTCTTCTCTTGTTGGGGTCCTCGTGACAAACACGGCAATGCTTCGAACCTGCTGCAGGATGGATGCAATGCATGGCTGCTTCAGCAAGTCACCAACCGCAAGGTTGATGACATGACCAAGGCATCGGATGTGCCCGGCCTTGGAAAACGATTCGTTGTTGGGGACGATGAACGTGTCGATCATGGAGTCGTTAGTGGACTCGTTGTCCACAGTGAGGCAGTAAACGCGCTCCCACAAGCCCCACTGCTGCAGCGCACCCTTGAGCAAGTTGTAGAGGTTCTCGGCCGTAGCACCTCGGGCAATGGCGGGGAAGGCGAGCGCGATGGTGCAGACTTTGTAGTTAACGTCGATCCAGTGCCCGGTGACACCGAGGTACTTGGTGTTGTTGATCGCCTTCCACCCATCAGTCGTGAAACTGATGGCGCTGGTCACGGCTCCCAAAAGCGTCTTGATGCGCGCACGGTATGCAGGTGCGGCCGTCTTGATGAGCCGCGCAAAGGTCATCCTTCCCGGGAGGGCAGCGGCAGGATTGGCGTGAGCAAAAGCCTTGGCGAGCCAGGACGAGTCCATGGAAGAAAAGGACAAGTTCTTGTCCACCAAGTGCTTCCACACGCATGCGAGGAAGAACTTCTTGCGGAAGATGAGGCCGACTCCATGCGCACCGCGGGTGACCGGTGCATTCTCTGGGTTGGCGGCAGCGACTTCGACTTCGGCGTTGGCGATTGCGCAGCGGGCCTGTTCCAGTTTTGCGGCCGCGACCATTGCCTTCAACTGCGCATGGCGGTCTTTGTGCACCTTCCTTAGGTGCTTCCACATCGCGGACGTGGCGCCATCTTTGCAAGATATCGTGACTGGCTTGCTCGGGTGCCGGGTGCAGAGGAGGCACACGGCACGCGCAGGATCCATGCCGAGCTTTTTGAAGCAACCCCACACAAGCGAGTCTCGGCGCTTGCGTTTGTCGCCGACATCGCCATCCTCGACCTCATCTTCGTCATCCAAGTCAGTGTGCTCGTCGTGAGGGGGAGAGGTGACATCTCCCTGTGGCAGATCTGCGGCCTCGACATCAGCCATGGTGGTGGGGATTCGCGGGTCCTGGCACAGGGAACCGAATCTGAAAATGACCTCTAAAGCGACTTGCTCCAACAACAAGTTGGAGGGGGTTGGCCTGTGGCTCGCGGTAGCTGCATGGGGGGGGG